>CM052344.1:2197136-2459172 GCA_028455595.1 Lasioglossum vierecki | reverse complement strand
TTTTCGAAAACCTCGGAAATTGAACTTTGTATTAGGAGAACATGATGTCGAAGGAGGTATCCGAATTTCAGTAGTACAAGGCAACGACAAGTCAGACGTTCGAAAATATCGAAAATTCAGTGGTGGTACTCAATGACAAATCGGATGTTCGGGAAAAGATTGGGATTCAAGAAATAAAACGACAAATACGTTTAACACACACTCTTTATTTATTCATTTTATATTCATACAACAATGTGTTTGTTTTGTACATGCACATATGAATTATATTCTAATTATTTATAACAAGACTGTCGAGTTGCTGTGCGAGTCACAATACACCGTCAGACTTCTACTACGATACTGCAATACCTTGATTGTGCTGCAGAAGCCGATGGATAAATCTGAAACAACAATATATTCTATTAAATAAATGTGCTATGGAGCACAAGTAATTACAACCACCAATTACAATTACCTGTAATTGCAGAAATAAAAGTACAATGGCATGTGATTGTAATTGTAATTGCAATTACTTTGGCTCAACCAGTAATTGTAATTGCAGACCACGCCATATTAAAATTTCATTAAAATCAGAGTACGCAGACCTTTTCTATATAATTAACTTTTGCAAAAATGATGAGCGATGGAGAAAAATAATTTTCAGGTCAGCACGAAAGCATGTTGGACAGCTGTTGAAAAATCAACATAGCCATCGCGCGCGAAAAGAGAATAAGACAGCATGATTGGATTACGAGCGTGAAGGGGAGGATTTATAGATCTGAAGATAGACGATCAGCATTCACAGCTCAGGAATTAAACGTTCCATTCATTCTGCAAGAGATCGGATCTCTTGATCATCTTATCCGAATATCCGCGAATACATCTCGTTGAAAATCATTTCGATTCCCAGTGGGGGGAAAGTATGCCAGCTATTTTCCGCCCCAACATCCATCTGTCCGAAAAACTCCAGGTAGCTCGGACCTATCGAATGATAAGGGAATCGATTTGATGTGGTATCGAGGGGTTTAAGGTGCTGCGGCACCGAACCGTAGAACGTTCAAGGGGTCGCGTACCCCCTGCTACGAGGACACCGCAGGGGGTAACCATACCGGAAACGGATGCAAGAGTGAATATTAGACAGGTGGCTAGGAATTCGCCGGGACAGGCTGATGGTTAAATTAGCCACCCACGATATGGTTTGCTTGATTACACCCTGAATCGTCTACCGGATGTTTTCGGCCAAATAGTGCGTAAGGTGTGTGCCTGAATGCGTTCGAAAAATTTCTGCTTTCTCATTCTGCCAGTTTGAACGCTCCATGTTAAGTCAACAGAACCCTAGAAAGCTGTTAATGAACTAACGATTTCTATATACACTGCAAGAAGTAGGAATTTATTTAACCCTTTCCACTCTTGGAGCAATTTTAACTCCGAAAAATATATTTTTAAAAGGTCTCCTCCTCTTTGCAACGACACATTAAAAATCGAAATTGAGTATGTAATTTTGAAATTCATCCGTAGCCATAATATTTAATTTCTGTGAAATTTCCAGAGGTACGGTGACACAATGTTTTACATGATCCGAGGGGAGATGATGGAGTACGCAACCCTCAAATAAATGAATCGAGAGACCCGA
The DNA here is from genome assembly GCA_028455595.1 of Lasioglossum vierecki. Lineage (NCBI taxonomy): Eukaryota > Metazoa > Arthropoda > Insecta > Hymenoptera > Halictidae > Lasioglossum > Lasioglossum vierecki. The sequence continues at coordinate 2,457,557 of CM052344.1, read as the reverse complement.
GTATATAAATCGATTTCACACTCCTGCTGAGTATAAATTAATAGACACTTACGGACCGAGCTACGCGGTTCGAGTGGGTACCAGGATGTTCACGGGGTCGTCCCGGCTACCAGGTGTTAGACATGGTACCACGGGTGCGAGGATGTGCCATGGAAAATCGGTTTTACATGGGGCGAGTGTTCCTTTGAGGAGGGATGATTTGTGTTAGTCATTGTAGTGGCTCTTGTAGATTTTTTTTAAATAAATAGGAACCTAATCGACAGCCTTCTAAACAATCTTCGATTAAAAACGTCTGCTAGTGTGCTGCAAAAAATAAATGGAAATTAGCTATGCAAGAAAAAATATATTTATTGGAGTAATTTTGCAAACAGTTCGAGAGAGGAATTAATTGTATTTTTCTTGTTCCTCTGAGAGATAACACTTGGGATGGAAGCTCGCACACGTGTGCAAGGATTTGCCATTTAAATCCGATCCCCTTTCAGTTATCTCTAGATCTCGAGGATCAAAAATTCGGCTCCGCACAATGGACCTGTCCCCCTCTCGAGCCTCTATTTTCGTTTCGGATTAAATCCGAACGGACCGCGGTTTCGGATCTGCGAATCGATTTCTCGCAATTTTCTGCACCTGCAAATCCGAGCATCTGATAAACAGAATATGATTCTCATCTTTTCGGACGTAATATATAGAAAACTAAGAAAGTATACAGACCGTGCAGAGTGTAATAAATATTTCTCGTGGCAGTATCATTCGGTCGCTGTCTCCCCAAATTGCATCCGTGGGAAAGAAATCTCCATCACGATTTTCAACGGAATACAACACCAGATGCAGCGAATAATTCACCCCCGCGACCCTCCTAATTACCACTGTGTTAATTACTATCCCTGAATGGACGTTTAAAATATATCTCTTAGGGTCCTGAGATAATGGGAAATACTTTATGTGTGTCGGCGATTCAAACAAACAGGCACAAATACAGGGTGGTCATTTTATCTGAGTATGCATTTGTAATAATTTTCTTTATAGTAATACCTTTTATAATTGGGGCCCCTATTCCATCACTATTTATATTATTAATAAGAATAATTTTATTAATAATCCCCTGGGGGTGGGGGGTTGAGTTTGGTATCATTGATGTCCCCCTTCGCGACCAACAACTTTCATTACCCACTTGTTTCGATGCATAATTCTTGAGATATTTCAATGTCTTCAAACAAAATAACCACCCTGTATAATTCCAGCCCCCATAAAAATACAACAATAAATATGTACGTTTAAAAAATCATACGTTTCGCCCGAGCTGGAACTTCGAGGAATAAGCCGGATTGTCATTTTGTATAAGGAAAGTGGCAATTGCGATTTGACAAACTTTCAGTTTCATTGTATCGCGACCGTGTAATTTGATGTTGTAGGAAACGCGAGTTTCCGGAGAGAACATATTGTTGCGACAGCCGAGGCTATTAAATAATAGAAATTCTGCGGGACGTAATAACCCAGCAGAAAATCAGATTGACCTGTTACAGGCTTGATAATTACACGTTGCGGCCAGGGCCAAATGTCGCAATACCCCGGTTAACCCTCGACCGAAACCCTTTGCGCTTCTGGCGCACGTGCGACGACACGTGCCGGCCATTTCTTTCGCCGTTGCACCTTTGATTCATTGATGCTCTCTTCGCTAGGTCCCGTGAAATTATATTAGCCTCGAGTTTCACAGTGTTTCCGCTCCTGGGCGATCCTCCATAAATCATCGATGCAAAACGAATGCTCACTTGGACAGTCTGTGAAAGCTGTGAACACCCAAAACAGTTTTAAAAATACAATACATATTCAGCGAAGTAAAAATTTTCTACCTGAATGTAGAAGAGAAAGAAAATTGATATTTTTTAATGGTTGCATTTAATCGAATGCGCAAATATTGATTAGAAACGAATCAAATTCTATTTCATCTAAAGAGAAAGTTGGACAGTTACCCGGCTTGAAAAAATTCGGAAAAATCCAGGCAGACGTCCATAGGTGTCGTAACAGATTTCGCAATACGTCGGTGCCGCTACCGAAGTGCCAAGAACCTCCCTTAAATCTAAAAATACGAATTCATGAGGAGATGGGACTCAGATTGTCATAGCCGACTTTTCTGCCGGTTATCCACCACCGTGATGCTCTGAACTCTTTATCAGATCGATGAAGAGGCGGTCCTAGCACCGTGGCAACCGGGGTGGCAGGCTCCACCAGGTTTCACCTCGACGAATAGGGTAGCGCTTGAACCTTCAACCCCCTGCTCATGGATTCCGCCTTCCTCCCGCTGTTCCTTTTCAGTCATAGTGTAACAACCGTGGCAAAATGTTCGTCCCAGGTCCCTGGACATGAGCCTACTACCTTGTCGAGCACTATACTTCAATCTCTGCAACACACTCCACCAGTAACTTCAACATCTCCGAGCAAGAGGATCGTCGATCTCATCAGGGTGCTCTGAAAACAAATATTTCTAGCAATATTAACAGTGAAACATAGTGGTTGCGAAGAGAATATAGTTCTGACCTGGATCGAGGTAGCTAAAGCTGAAGAAACCTGATCGAACTTGAAGAAACTTGAAGAAGAAGTGTTAGTCTTCAGGATGATAGACTCTGACGATGTTGGTAGTCTTATGTGAGTTGGATCGAAGGATGAAGAGGATTGATACCGAATCTTCCGGAGATCTAGGGACCTGGAGAACCTGTGGAAGGGTTCTGATAACAGCTCGAACAAATCTGGCCACGTGTCTTGGTCCCAGGACGGCACGTGCCGCTGTTTAGAAGTATTTGTTAGCACGCGACTGGGACACGTGTCCCTGATAGGATCGCTAGATCCTCGGGACGTGATCGAGGGTGTGTAGAGTGGAATTCCAGTGGAGATGATCGGTTAATCCTAGGACGACAGTGTAGGAACTCGAATTTGTACCTTGTATAAACAACGAGACATTTATGTATAGAAAAATCTTTGGTAGATTGGCAGGAGATGTAGCCAACGACCAGGAGAATATTATAGCGATGTAACAGACTTGTTGTCTGATCATTCCATCTAGTCATTCTAGTCTAAATCGTCGGCTGACAGTGAGTCTTTATAGTAGTCGAAGAGGAATAATTAAATCGAAGATGTATTCTATGGATAATATTGAGCTGGACATGATGAATCGTCAGTATATGTACGAGGCGCATAGTTTCCTCGGAAATCCTGCTATCCCAGCTTTACCACCTCATTGCGGAGCACCGACTACTGCTACTCTGCCTTCCATACCGTCGCAACTGGCCTCGCATCCTCCTGGTAGCACTGGCAGCTCCAGTGGCAGCGAGATTTATTTGTACGATGAGAACAGCAGTGACAACGAGAGTGCTTACAGCAGCGATCAGGAGAATCACGCTAGGGAGTAAGTATTCAGGATTTTCCAAATTTTCCTATTCCTCAATTTCCAGGATTTTCCAAATTTTTCTATCTCCCAGTCTTCAGGATTTTCCCAATTTTTCTATCCCCCAATTTCCAGGATTTTCCCAATTTTTCTATCCCCCAGTTTTCACGAGTTACCAGATTTTCCTATTTGCCAACTTCCAGTATTTTCCAAATCTTGCTATACCCCAATTTCCAGGGCACTCCACATTTTCCTATTCCCCAATTTCGAATCCAATCTTTGGGGAGATTACACAGGAATCAACGAACAATTGTTACAGAAGAAGTCAAAGCAGCAGACGCAGTGGAGGTTCAGGGAAAAGTCCGAGACAAGCAGTGCAACAAAGGCAGGCAGCAAATATGAGAGAGAGGAGGCGTATGCAAAATATAAACGACGCCTTCGAGGGCCTTAGGGCCCACATACCAACTCTGCCATATGAGAAAAGACTGTCCAAGGTCGATACCCTGAAGATAGCTATTGGCTACATCAAGTTCCTCAATGAATTGATCAGAGCTGACACTGGCAACGACAACCTAACTGGAAACGGAGGACTGTCAACGTGTTCCGGTCGGGACGACTCAAAGAAGGTCATAGTTCGTGGTGAGGCAAATACCAATCGCACTCACTTTCCTACTTTGTTAACAACTATGAAAATTCGAAAAATTCACAGTGTAGCAAATACAGTCGAATGTTTCGCTTTGAACGAACAGTTCAGAATATTGTTTTGGGGGATCAATGATTTGTTATAAATGACAACAATGAAATTTCAGGCAGTGAGGGAAACCCCTTCATTTTCCACTCGCTCTCCTGGTCCAGGAAATCAGATATCTCGCCTAACGGGACGATGTATGCCAAGGTGTGGACACCAGAAGACCCGAGGACATCGAAGAACAGCTCGACGTTCGAGTAACCTGTTCAGAACTTAATTGTTGAGTCCCAGTGTTATTTAGTATTTAAGCGAAGATAGGGCCTAGTCATCCTTCAACTATTTAACCCTAAGTTCATCCAATAAATAACTGAATTCGACGAAGAAATAAATTTGAAATTAATTTGTCGATTCTTTAAATTATTCTCGGCGTGCAATTTTTTTCTGCGGAAGTTTTGCATCTAGTCGGATCATGGTCCACAGTATTATTATCATTAAGTTTCTACAAGCAAAAATCTTACGGAAATTCTGTCGGTATTTTTGTCTTTCTCTCTGGCAATAAGATAATCTTAGCGAAGTATAACGAAGCCGACAGAGTTCGCGTGAACACATGTTACGACTGTAAATATGGCACACTGTTAGGATTAAGTAATTTAAGTATCGTTTGTACGTGAAGAGCAAAGATGGTGTCATCATTCTTGCCAATGGAGTCAATAAAGTAGGTTCCACATGTTTAAAACGACTTACGTGTTTTGTTCTATGAACAAGTCACCCAATTTCCTAGATTTTCCAAACTTTCCTATCCCCAATTTCTAGAATTATTTTATTCTAAAATTTCCAGAAATTTCCAGGATTCTCCAAAGTTTCCTATTCCTCTATTTTCAGAAAATTTCCAAAGTTACTTACCTCCCAATTTCCAAGATTTTCCAAATTTTCCTAGTCCCCCAATTACTCAAAGTTGCACCTCCCCCCGAAGTTCTGCAAATTCCAAGAATATCGTCCGAGCAAATGCGAAATGGTGGCCATGACAAGGGGGCAGAAGCTCCGCCAAATTCTCCGCCGTAATTTGCCAAAGGGAGATGGCGAGAGGGAAGGAGAGAATAAGAGAAAGCAAGAGAGAGAGAGAATGGTGGGCGGTACGTCGATAACGCGGCGTCGCGACGTCCTGCGTTGCGGGAATAATGGCGTCGCCGGGTGCGGATCTTCCCACGGTATTCTCCAGTTCCCTCTTCGTTCTTTTCCAACATGAATTACCCGAGTTTCCTTTTGCTCTACTCCGCAGTTAATAAGGAGTACTTTCGCAGACACTTTATCCCTACAAAATTGCAGCATGATCGCTAATAATATTTGTTCGAGTGCTGACCACAATATCACATTCATTCGATGTCCAATTTTCCAGTTAATCGAACCACGTCGATACTCCCAGCAAGCTCTATAGCACACGATTCGTATCCATATTTATATTGTCTCTGAGGAAATGTTGCGTCCAGACCAACTACAACAGATAATACTATCTTTATTTATTTATTCATCCACCTGAACAACTTTTAGAGACTGCAAACTGGTCAATTATTGCTGTCACGCAGAATATGCTTATTTCTTAATCATTTTGCAAATATACTTTAATACCATGTTACTGGACAGAGTTTACAGTCAGGCTACACTTAGAACAATAACACTGTCCAACAAATTTCAACTTTTTGTATGAAAAACTCTATAAGATCCACCGAACAGTTATATACAAACATTTTTGTTGTTGGACAGTGTAATCATGAAGAAAATTGAACTTATCTACTGCTGAAGATTGTGTCTGCACAATTCCTTTCGACAATGTTCAATGCAGAACGAATTAGCGGGAGTATAGTGTTCATTCAGGAAAGAGACGTCCACCGGGTGACCCATCGAGATCGTCAACCCGCAGACAAACGTGGGCCCACTATCAGCTGTGAAAACAGCATTGTTTATAGACACCGCGGCACAATGAGGTGTAATTGAATCCATATTCTGCTCTGTTGTATCGAGACCCCCTCGACAGAGCTAGCGGAACGCCCCTGGCCCCCTGGCAGGGGTGGTTGTACTTAACGGTTCGGAAATCGAGGGTGGCCGTCGATTTGTGGACAATTAGGGACGATACGCTTGGCCCTCAGACCCCATCGAGCCCTTCTCCTCCTGTCGACATCTTTGCTCTCTCGTCACTCCGCTCTTCCGGGATTCTCCAACCGCCTCCAACATCTTCCAAGATCTTCTAACATCCTCTAACAAAATTCTATTTCACGTATGCAGAATAGGGTGGCATCTTCTTCACTCCTGTAAAAAAAAAATTCGTTAAAATTTGTTTTAAGATACCCCCAGAGTTGTTACAAATAATTAAAAAAAGAAATCTGTGCAAACTTTGAGTGTTCGCAGACAACGATAATTAAAAATGTGTAAATTTTCAAACCTTAATGACCGTCGAGTTCCACTCAGAAAAATCTTCTAAACACACACCGCCATATCTGAACCTGGTTATAATAGAGTGATAGCAGTGGATTATATAGCTTCCCCGTAAAAACCAATAGAAGACATTTACAGGAACTAAATAATCCAGAAGATTAGTGTACGATTAGAGGGATGGGGTGGACTTTATCGGTTGATCGAAAGTGGTTGAAATATTATCTACGATTGACGCAGGTGTGTTCATACACCTGCTTTTATCATCCGCGTCTACGCGTGTCCCATACTGTTCAAGTGGCAATATTCTGTCGCGGCTATCTCGACTAATGTTTGCCATTTGTCTTCGAGGAAATGTTAACTCGTCGATACGACAAGTATCGCCTCGCGAAACGTTCAATATTAATTGAATTGACACAACAAAGAATATTATAGGCGAGCGCCAAGGTAGATAGTATTAAGGGTGTTACACCTAACGGCGAAACCATGGGGTTCCATTACACCCCACCAGAACATTGAAAAGGGTGCAGACAGTAAAAGAGAGCAACCGAGCACCCTTCCCGCTGGATCTCTTCCCCACGAGCCATCCTGAAAATTGGGGCACGCAAATACCTGGGCAGCTGTACCCAGGGGGTGTTTTCTGAAGTTCCAGCAGAATCATCGACCACTGGACCCTACTGGATCACTTCCACGCTTGTATTCACCCCCCTAGAATGCCCGAACTCGTTTTTATAGGGGACAATGCAACACTTGATTTGATTGTCGTTACCCCGCGGTGAAACAAATTGTCTTGAAAAAAGTGCGGCAACAGTTTAATTACATTCTGGACGTTATATTCATGAAATGAATATGAAATATATAAATAAACAAAGATGGAAAATAAGAAATTGCTTTATAGTATAGAGTTTTTCAAGTATCGAATTTTTCATTTGCATAATGGAAATTAAATATTTATTGGAAATAAACATTAAATTAATTTCAAATAAATAAAGCACGAGCGAAATATGGAATATAAGAAATTGCTTTATGGTACGGAGGACGAGTTTTTTAAGTTTCGAATTTTTCACCCCCCATGGATTCGCAGCTTACCCAGTGAATGGACGTGGCACGAAGACGAGTTTTAGGTTTTAGTATAATGTATATAGAGTATTGAGAGCACTGCCACCATTACGAGACGAACGGAGAATTAATACTTTATTTGTGTGTCACTCCAGCTGCGTGGATCCACGCAAGTGCCACCCTCGTGACAAGAGGGTGCTCTTAATGCGGCTCCAATACGAGGAAGGGGCTCTCTCTGCGCCGACAACCATAGATTCTATGGTTTGCTAATTTTCACGGTGCCACGGTCCCATGACGTTCGAGCCGATTAGGTTCAACCTCAGGTATTGAACTTTCGCGCCTACCCCATAACCGACGTATCTTTCCCTGGACAATGGTGGCCCATAGCTCTCCTCTTCGCATTGTCACATGCGATTTTTAATATCGGACCATTCAGAACAATTTGCGAGGACCATGGTCGACTTGGATCACTGTTAAAAATGATATTACAGATGCATTAGGGAGGAACAAACGTGAACAGTTTCTTATATTGATTTTATTAAAATAAATATAAGGAAACTGTAAAAAAATTGTATACCACGTTGTCATTATTTCTTTGATTATTACTGATGAGAGGAAATATAAGCACAAAGTACAACCAGCAAATCATTGGGACAGTTTTTTTCCGAAGGAAATGAATCGTGATTTCTGGTGGAACGTATTGTTTCGAAGAGGTCGTAAATGAGAAAGGGTAATTATATAGAAAATGTCTGCGTAATCCGACTTTGATGAAATTTTAATATATTATCGAAGTCGCCTTTAGTTTTTGAGATATTTGCAAAAAACTATTGCGAATAGAGTATGCAGGAATACGAAAAATTCAATACAGCATTCACGATAGTTTTTTGCAAATATCTCGAAACCTAAAAGCGACCCCCTATATTGGAAAAGGAAAAAGTTGTTCAGAATGTGTTGCTGCACAACATATTAAAATTTCATCAAAATCCGAGTACCAAGACCGTTTCTATATAATTACCTAAATTTGTGTGGGAAATACCTTGGATGATCTGAATTATGTAGAATGGAGTTTCTTATTGCTCGAGGTCAGTAGATTGATAAGGAACAACAGTGTCCTGATAGCAGAGTAGTTCGCAGCGTTATCCGCGAACCATAGTGTATTCGTACACTCGTGTAATATTGATTCGCAGCAGACGAGGTCGCAGGTGAGACTTCCCACGATGGTTGGCCGGCACCGAGGCAAACGCCACGGATTTGTCTGCATTGTTACAATTAGGCACATTCTGTCAACACTTCGATCAATCTGCAAAAAATAATAGATACGACTCCGTAATTAGCGCTCGATCAAATAATCTCCAGATACAAGCAAATAAAAATAACGAGCATCAGCTGAAAGAGATAACAGAGAAAGTAAACAACGCAATCTCTATAAAATAACATATAATTCGTACTATGCTCAGACTTTGTTTATTCCAAGATTATCGATCTGCACTGAAAATATATTAATTTGTAAAAAATTGTGAGGAGAGTCTAATCACTATATAATTAAATTGGTGGTTTGAGAAAACGATATAAGTCGTTGAAATGTTTAAAATATGTAAAAAAATAATTGCTCAGTGCAGATGACATTACATTTAGAAAATATAATATATGATATTAAACAATATAATTGTAAAAATAAGTTAAACATGGTGTGAATGATTGGGTAACGGTACACAATTTTTTGGGGGGCGATTAAACAAGGAATAAAATGGGACAGTTGAGTCGGTGATAGACAGCGGATCTCTGTGCAAAATAAAAAATGTTTACCTGACTTTTGCAATAAACTGGAGTGAAACAGTATGTAAAAATGTTTTTACTGTTTCAAATTACGCCTATGTTTAAATGCATAAAATCCGTTGTCTCGTGATAAATACATGAGTAGTCGTTTAGTCTTCTTTTATTACATGCTTCCATATGCACAGATACATTACAAAACGGTATCGCACAATGATTTACATCCCTGGATCCGGAACCGATCCACGCGACTCCAGGACAACGTTTCTGACAGCTTGGAGAAGATCTCTGATGCGTGATCAGAAAGCATCGTCTCTCTTCAGGGGTGAATTTCCATCCCCGTTCGCCCCTGCGACGATCGAAACCACCCTGTTCCTTAATTTTACGGTGTAAATCTCTTATCAAGATGTCGGTATAAAAATGAAACGTTCTAGGCATCCTGTGGCTTCTTTAGATACTCATTTTTGAATCGGTGCAACCTCTGACAACAAAAATTACAATCTAAAAAACAAAAAGAAATAGTAAAACTACAATTATAGATTTTATTGGAAACAACATTGAACCTCCCTCACTCACACCATGATTGTTCTCTCATTCATTTGTAATCTAATCTACAAACATAAATACCATTTCATTTGCTTTAACAGCGAGTGTCAAGGAAGGACTAGTTATTTATCATTAGGATTACATTATTAGAACTGTACTTTTAGTAACTCTTAAAAGAAAAATCAGTGGAATTCTTCCAAGAAAAAATGTTACGATTTTAAAAAAAATCGTATTTAATTTATCCATGATTTGAAAAATCGTATTTCGGAAAATACCCGATCCCCACCGATCCAACGACAAGATCAATAATGTTAGGGGCGAACGAGGCGTCCAATGATTCGGATACGCTCGTTAAAAAACAATCAGACTTTTTGTTGTCGATAGAAAATTGTCCCCTGTGGAAATACATATGGCATTTCGGTCCGCACGGTTTTCCTCTTCATACATAAAGGGTTACGACACAGACATACGGTCCGAGGGACGATTCAAAGACAATGAACACGATCGCTTAGCTGCCTGCATCGTTTTCCTATTTTTCCTCATTTTTCATGAAAAATATACAAAAGACCACGATTGAGTAGATCATCTTTGAACCGTCCCGATACTCGAAGTGAAATACCCTTCTTTTTTTTACACGAATACCTAGCGCTCTTTACATGATTGCAGCCTGTCCCAAGCGTACGTACGCATCTCGATTCGAGTCTTTTCGATTTTTTTACAATTTCATCACGCGAATCACTTGGGAAAACCTGCAAGCGCACTATGGCGAACGTTCTCCAGCTAGTGCAATTATCTTACAATGTTCTCTGTCCGGAATTGTTTCTGGAGGTCCACTAACGCTTCGCTTCATCGTAGAAAAATGAAAACACGCTCGCGCACACTTAAAACTACACTGTAGGTCTTCACACAATTTTTTAAAATCGATTTACCGGCTACAAAAATTTTACAAGTCTGATACGTCACTTGGAAATCGAATAAAATTTTTTTACATCTATCGAAATAATGTTCAAGTCAATTTTACATACGATTTTTATAATTATTAACAACTATGTAAAGCTATTGTTAATTTGTTTCGAGGGATTAAAAAATGATGTAAGGACATAGATCGCGTGAAGATCCACAGCCCAGTTATTACTTTGGTTCGACAGCGACGTGTCGCGCTCTCGAGTATTAAAATTTCACGGTTAATGTGCCAAGATTTCGGTCAATCAAAGCATTGCCGAGGCCTGACGAAAGCACTGGCTGTTCTAAAAAATTTCTTCTTAATCGAAAACCGAAAGAACTCCATCCTACGATTCGTTTTACAGAAACGCCTACAACTCTAACGAACCTACGGAACAATTCGATTGACATTTTCGAGTTTATACAAAGTTAACGATTACTCCCATGAAAAGCTATCTGTAACAAAATTTTCCTAACACCGACAGTACTTTTCGAAAAATAATAATTAACGAAGAAACGGTTTTCAAATGTACGAACAAAATAATTGCCACTGCAGCGTGAGTTAATTAAATACAGAACGATAGGGTTCGAGTTTTGTAATTTGTTTGAAAAGGCCTAGCCCGTAATCTCAATCAAGCGAGATCCTCAATGGTTCGATCGCAAAAATTTGGCACGGTCTGCTGTGGAAAAATATTATTCGCATTGCTTTCTTTCTCTAGCGTCTTTTTTTTTATTTTTATTCCTACGGTTTTTTGTCCTCGGTTCTCTTGTTCACTGTCGCATCCCTCGCACGCACCGCATAGTTTACCTTAACGTACAGTGACACTACAATGAAAATGCATAAAATACTCTTCTGCATCGGTATAAACGCGCTCTCGTACTCGACGAACACTAATTATTATTATTTTTATCATTTTTTTTCTCTCGCAATTTTCTCCATTTTCCTTCGAAATCCCTTCGAACACCCAAGCTCGTCGATTAGGGATCCTCAGCGAGTCACAATTCACACTTCGAATAATCTTCTTGTAGTAAAATATCAAATTGAGTCCGATTGCGTTTTGCACGTACGGCAAATATTAATTTGACAACGATATAGTCGATGGACAGTCACGGAAATCCACATGAATCCAGCGTGCATCAGAAATGAAACAATGTAGGTAGAAATTTGTATATTTTTTACAAATGAAGATAGCATCGTTTCTGTTTTAAAATGCCTAGACTCGAAAAAGATTTTTGTGGATTTTCGTGGCTGGCCAGAATTATCAAATTAATTTTGTATAATTTTCTATATACAATTTTTATTGATTGATTCCGAGTGGTATTGAACCAGTCTGACGATTTCTCCGAGACCCTGAGTACAATAACCGACGGCCATCGATTTTAATATTACAAAATAGCAGCAAGACGCGCACGAAGAGAACTCGACCGAATTCCGTGTAATAAGTAAATCGATTTTCCCTGAGTGGTGACAAGCTATCTCTTTGAAGGTTCGACGTCCTCGTGATCTACCACTATCATCCTCGTTAGCCTAATGAAGAATCATTACCTCGATTTCACGCCGGGAGATTGACGAATCGATTTTCTAAAAAAAATCCCAAACCCATCAGCGCGCGCAATCTCGAATCGTCTTTTCCGCGAAACTACTAATTAAAGTAAGGAACACAACAACTGGTAAAAAGGAATTACCATTTCATTTTTCGTTTTACATGCGCAGTTTCGTTTGACGCAACGAAAGCAAAATTATTTAAATACTAGTCTAACAAGGCAGTGACATTGACGGAAAAGTAAATGATCGTTGAAATTCAATTTCTCGCGACGGAAAGACGGATCTCCGATTATTTTGTCCTTCTGAGGTTCCACTCCATTCTATACTAATTGTTTTATTATAAAAGGGCCAACCACGTTTTACCTCAATAGTTGAACTCGCCAGATGATCGTTGTCGCTCGAAACTGAGCTGATTATTCAAAAAATGGATGAAGAGAGAGTGCGTTCTCATTCATGATTTCAAGGTAAGAAGATTCTACTTCAGGAAAAATTCGTTCAGCGTTTTAGCGCTCAGTTTCGAGACTAAAAATCATGCTAGCAGTTCGAACCGTAGTACAAAGAGTTCTAGTTCCTTGAGCGAAAGTACTATCCGGCGAGGACCTATTCGGACAGGTCCTCGGGTACACCTCTAACGAGTTTTGATTAATGTCTAGCGTACAGTTTTATCGTTGCAGCGATCGACGATGGTCGCAGTCGTCGAGTAAAAAGTGTGCGGTCGCCATCGACACGGGAAACACGAACCGGAAATGAAAACACGTTGAACGCGAACCTATATGGTACAATCATCGCGAAATCAGTATCAGAGTAGTTAAGCTCCTTTTTTTCACCGTCGTCGCTAAATCATGTGGAAGTTGAAGTGAAAACAATCACGGGCTAGCTATTCAGAGGACAGTGATTATTGTCCTCTTCCATTTTATTTTTTTACGGTCGACCTAGCCCACAGCGACACTCGATTGGTGGAAGGCAGTGCTCGTGTTGTACATCTACGTAGTATGTTTTATGTATAAGATTAAAATATACAGTTGTCAACTGTGGGACAGGTCGAAACCATTTCCTCACACTGTCCAAGAAATCTCACAACTCGGAAATATTCTATGCAGGTCTGTAACTGCATACATCTTCTCGAAATACTGCGTAATTTTTAGCGTAGCAGAAATTACACTTTCCTTGGACAGTACGATGACGTTGCGAAACGAAATTAACAGTCTAGCATTCGATACTAAGGAGCGTCTCGTGATCAGGGACTCGGGAGGTACACACTATGTCAGAAATTTTGTAAAATAAATAAACGAGGTACGTGTTCGTCACAATTTACAGAAACGTTCGGATAAGTCTGCTACTAATTCCTGCATGTCCCAAGCATTTTTTGCTCTTCGATCAGTTTTCCCAGCCCGATTTCCGCAGATCACTCACTCGAATGAAACAAAGTCGGTCGTAGAATCGACAGCAACAAACGCCTCTATATAAAACACGATGGTTGAGAGACATCGCACCCACCGGACTTACAAATTGATTACTTCCAATTAAAATGTACACCTACTCGGTAAATATTATTGCTATTCTCGTCGCGATAGATTAACTTACAGACTAAGATTTGTACATCTGCGTTCTTGCCGTAACTCTGCTCATGCTCGTCGACGAGGAAGAGATTGTCTCGAACGTGCTTTCGACGACGCGCGGGAACCAAGGGATATTGTATAACGAACGAGAGTGTGAGATAAAACACGAAACATATTAAAAAAGAAAATCCCAAAATAGAAGAAGAAAGGAAAAACGGAAAAAAAGACATGACTGTCATCTTCGTTGGGAACTAACTCTAGTCACCGTGTGTGCCCGGCCAATCATCGTAGAAAAAACGTTGCTATGAAATTGTGTTCGGAAAAAACGACACCGTTTAGAAAAATGTCATTGGTTCGTATCGTAAATGCAACGGATGGTTCTCGTTCTTTGCGGGTGTGTTATATCACTTTCTTCTTGGCCCTAGAAATGGTACGTCCCCCTCGGTGACACGATCCGCCTGATTCTTGAATGACGATTGATGTTGGGATCAGGTGTAATATTCTATCCGCACGCCCTCTCGGCTCCTGATCTTGCCTCGGATGATCATTGACCGCGTCTCTCAACGAGTACAGCACGCTTCTTCTCTTTCCCCGATGTGTCCATCTATCTTCAGCTGGGTTTGCCCGGTGGGCCGAGGCTGGGCGGAGAAGGTCCATGTGAATGAAGGTTATGAACATTACCTACTTGGTTACTTGTAAGACTCGACATAGTGATGGGTTGGTACATTGACGACATATAATTGCTTGACGACTGTGCCACTGACCTGGAAGAAAATACGGCGTTATTGGCCACGGCTCACCGTCGCTAGAAATTTTTCAATTGAAATTCAGGGCGTAGTCTCATTTCCAGGATTACAGCACTCTTATTTCTCCATGATGTAATTTAAATAAATTTATAATTTGCATTATTATTAAAAATGAGAAGGTGTATCCTGCACCTTTGCAATCCCAGAACCGAGTCTATCCCCTTAAAGGATATGGTCGGATAAGGGGTCTTCTCTTGTGGCAAGGGTATCTTGAAACCTGCCACAGAGGGTTTTCTTTGGGAGCCCAATTGATCACCTCGTCCAGCTATACTCTTTCGACTCCAATTTTGAAAGGGAAATATCAGGTTGAACAGTTTTCGGAGGGATCAAGGAGGATTTGAATACAGGGGTCCACTGTGTTCACCTTGGAACTCCACGCAGCGGGTCAGGTGTGACCGACGAGTTCCTGACCACACCCGTGTTGCTGGTAGGTACAGGTGACACAATGTTGCTGGGCTGACCTTGGTGGTACGCACTTCCCGCTGGACTATGCCTGCCCGTGATCAAAGCGAAAAAATTATACGTTGAAACATCTGTTTGAAATGCGCCATCCGTAGGACAGGGACGTTACCTGATCGTGGGACTCGGTTGAGGTGCGACCAACGATGTCCTATGCTGGTATTGAGACAGCGAGGCTGCTGCAGGTGGGGATGGGTCAGGTGGCAGGCCGTTCTCCAACGTCGTCGAATGATTACTGGAACTGGAATGAGGCATGTACGTGTTGTTCACTCGGGGCTCGCGATTCACTCTCGGAACTGGAGCCGCGGCACCTGGCGGGACGTCCGGGTGGGGGATGTTTGGATGCGATGGGTTCACTGTCGGGTGGATGTTGTTCGCTGAAATTGATTTCATCAGTTGATGATTGAAATTTATATACTCTTCTTCTAATTATTTGATTAAACAATTGATGTCCTTAAATATTTTTAACATGTCCATTGCTTTAAATTGTAAAGTTTTATTATAAATGAATAAATTTCACAGTTTATTCATTACATACTCGTATGCGATTAAACAGAATAGTTACCTGGGTGAGTGCTGGGTTGACTGGTCAGTGGAATAGCAAGTCTCGCGTTCACAGCCAATAGGTGATCTCTCCTTTGTAAAAGACTATTTACATGTTCCTCTAGCCTAAGGTTCTCTGCTCTCAACTGGTGAAGACACGACAGCAAGGAAGCGACTGCAAACAAGTTCATAAAATTAACACATCCCTTCCTATAAAATGTAGAATCAATAATAAACTCAGCGAAGATTATGTTCAATTGATAATCGTATCCCCAATTTCACCAAACCCATGCGACAATAAGCATATTTTTCCTTGCCATACACTCACTGTCAAAGTGCTGGGCTTGCTCCATCAGGAACTGGCTCCCCTGCTCCCACTGCCTTTCGAGAAGCTGGTCTAGGGTCTGAGGTATTGCTCCACCACCTAACGAAGCATTTCCAGCGGTGCTGGCCATGTTGGTGTTGGCGTTTGCGTTGGTGTTGAAGACCGAGGAAAACGACGTGGGCGGTGCACCTGCTTGGCTCGATCGTATCTGCTTGTTAAGGATAGATGTATGTTAAAATACATACTGTTAGCGTCTATCGTACAATAATATCTTGATACATGTGGAAAAGCTGTGTACTTCTTTCCTCAGTTTTTACATGTATGGAGACATTACTGTGTCCGCGTTTAACAATGCACTCCTCGCAAAATACATACAGATGCGATCACTCGACTGTGAAGCTGTGGGCCAACCAGGTTCGTCGTGGAATTGCTCGCTTCTGTAAAAATAGAATGAGCCTCCAGCTCCTGCGACAGTGTATCAGACATCTTCTGGGCCATCGTAGACGTTGGATTCAGCTGATTGCCTAACATGTGCGGCGCACTGACACCGTTCTGAAACCTGTAACAATTTACAAATGAATACCTGAACAATTTACTACAGTACAAAGACGAGTATGAGATTAAAGCTTACAGCTTGACATCCTTCTCCTCCTTAGGATTTGTCAATGTCGGAGTACTAGAGGCAGAAGGTATAGGTGTCGTTGAAGCAGCGCTAGCACTCTTCCTTTTCCGTCTTCCAGGCCCATTGCTGCTCATACTTTCAGAACCAGGACTACTCGGAGGAGACTCCTTCACAGTGGGACCCATTGCATTTGTAGACCCAGCACTAACACTGCTGAAATGGCCAGCAGTCAATGTTGGTCCTTGTATGATGGATGGCACAGGTGCCACAGTTACGGCGGGAGGCGGAGTCTGATGGTTGTTCCTGCCTCCTCGTTTAGATGTTGTTACCACTGCGCTGCTGGACACCGACGTTACCACAGAGGAAGCCGCAGATTGAGCCTGTTGCTGCTGTTGTTGGGTCTGTTGCTGCAACTGCTGCAGTGCCGGCTGGCTGTTCGAAGAACCTCGCTTAGGCTTGCGTGTTTTCTCCTGTTTATCCGACGACTGAGAGCTGTAAAAGGAAGAAGATTCGAAATCTCTCACACGAAATAGGATACACTCTTCCTTGGATAGAGAATGGATAATGATACGAGTAGAATTAGAGTAAACTGGGTTAAAGAGGTCACCTGATCGAATTGATTTTGGAGTTGGGAATAAATAGTTAAAATTTTTTAGAAATTTAAAGCGTTCAACTCGGATAAACGGACCTATTACGATTTAGATCATCACGTTACTCCTTTTCTTCGTTCGTTGCCCTTGAGGCCCCTTGAGGCAGAAGAAACAAACATAACCTCAAACTGATCTTAATGATACCAACGAGTTACAGAGTCACGAGGAAACCACCAGTTTTTCACACGATTGAACGTGCCACGATGGTTTTGCAAACAAACGTCCTCGTGAACACGGGCCAACGGAAAATCTAGTCTCATATCATTTCGTCTAATCTTGCAGCACAATGTTGTCGCGAACTCCATACGATCATCACCATCGGTTCACTACGTGGTTCGCGAAAATCGCGTGGCCATGGCGAAACGATATTTTCCGTGGATATTATCAGCCCGAGAACCGTAAAAATTTTCTGCCCAAGGAATTTTTACTATACTCGCGACGAGGTTAGGAGCGGACTGGCTTGTTTATCCAATGGGACAGCCATTTTGATGCCTTCCGTTTTGGCGCGCGTTTGGAATAGCAAATAGAACTGGAGGCGTACCGTTCTCAAGGTTACGGTTTTTGGAAGACTAACTCTGCTCGTTGCTGCTTCGTTTATTGTTGCGAATAAGAAAAGAAAAGAAAAAAATGTGAATATTCCGAAGAACGCAACAATCGAATTATTCAAATTTGTTACATCCACTTTGAGAACAATTCTGACTTGTTACTAGAGTAGTTCCATGTAAAATATAAAAAAAACTAAAGCCAGAAACGTAAAATGTATCCTACGAAAAAATGCAAATTTACACCCTGAAGATTACAGATTAAATATTCCTTGTACGTTAGAGATTGTTCTAGAATGTTCATCTGTAGAATTGTGAAAGAACGCGATTGATAAAACACATGAATTAAAAATGCAAGACCTACCGAGATCTCTTAACAGGAGCTTCGTCCGTATTAAATCTCTCAGAATTGGGTACAGCGCTCGTTCTAGGCTCCATAGCAGCCGCAGTGGTGATTATGCTCTGCTGTAATTGTTGGTACAACGTTGGAGCACTGGTTACCACGCTTTGGACAGTGCTAGGCAACGAAGTGGCAGTCAGTGGCACGGAGACGACTATGCTGTTGGATGTGGTCGTCGGAGAATGAGTGACGATCGAGGATTGCGATTGCGTCACTGCCATAATCACAGGCGTGGTGGTTGCTTCCGTGCTGACTGGGGTATTTGTCGATGATTGAATTGGACTCTCGACCTTCAACTGGAAAATCATCGGAAAAAGGAGTATTTAAGATCTGTTTTCAAGTTACGCGGAACAGAGGTTCTTTTGGACCACTTTGGGGACCAAAATGGTTGTTTTTCAAGCTCTGGTTTTAGCGGAAGTACCTTCTTGGATTTCTCGGGCTCGGTGGTCGTGCTCAGGCTAGTTGCCTCTGTTATGGTGGTCTGCACGTTGTTGCTGGATACAGCCTGCTGCACGACAGATGTGACAGCGACCACGACAGAGCCGCTTGCCTCGGAGCTGACCGATTGGTTCGAGTTCTCGTTGCCGATCACGGTCGGCGTACGGGCCCCGGTCTTTCTCTTTTTACTGTGGCTGGACGTCTTGTTGGACGTCGACGAGTTCGATTTCGTCGGTCCACTGTTTTTGTGGCCGGTACTCGGGTTCGTTCCCGGCTTGATCGCCTGGACGGCGGTCGTGGAGGCAGTGCCGTCATGCCCGAACACGCTCTCCGATTGGGTGACGATTGTCTCTACGAAGTTTGAAGTGGTGAATTTACTGGTATTTGTGGTGTTCTCTTTGGGTGTGTTACGGCCGCTGCTGGTTTTGTCATCAGCAACGCCATTTATTTCTAGGCTTGGACTAGTATTGGATTTGTTTTTAGAATTGGTAGTGGATTTGGAACTTGAACTCTTTCGTTTACCACTTGACGAAGA
This sequence comes from Lasioglossum vierecki, assembly GCA_028455595.1. NCBI lineage: Eukaryota > Metazoa > Arthropoda > Insecta > Hymenoptera > Halictidae > Lasioglossum > Lasioglossum vierecki. The sequence continues at coordinate 2,438,321 of CM052344.1, read as the reverse complement.
CTTTATCGGGGTCTCGGCTTCCTTTTCAGGAGATGAGTCTGACGAGCCATTATCTGCTGGTATTGGCTTGTAAGGTGGTATCGTCTTAACGTTACCACCCTTTTTCTGAAAATACAATCACAGTTTCTTGCTAAGAAAAATTCGACCAGGCTAGCGTAATTTTCTACGAGATGGCCCGTCCCCTTACCAGCTTAGAGTAGTGGTGCTGACAGTATCCACAGTACTTGACGTTGTCGAGGTAGTTGCCAGCCTCCTCGCAGAGCAAGCCAAGAGCCTGAGCGCATGTCACATGAAATTGCTGCCTGCAGCCTGTCTTGTTGCACTGCATACAGGCTCCCACATTCGCTCTACTGCCTCTTCCTTGTTCCTCGCAGATGTAACATGACTGGAACATACAGAAATGTCAACATACTATTCCAAAAGTTACAATTCTTCTGGCCTAAGAAAAATCCTACCTTGCTGAACCTTTCGGATGGTATCAACTGCAGAATAATGGGCTCCATTGTCGTCACATTACCGAACCGTACTTCCGGTATGTACAGTGCACAAACCACGTGTGCCCATCCTGCTTGATCCGTTCTCTTAAGAGCCCCATCGCGGCTAGGACACAACTCGCAACGCTGTTGAACATAGAATTACATAAATGTATGATCTAAATCCATAATTCTAAATGTGTGCTCTATCCATATCATTTCCATTCGTTAACTCCAATGACAGTGTACAGTAATACATCTATAGAATTAGCAACGCACCACACGTGCACTTCTCTCCTGCGATTCACACTTCCTGCAGTACCATGGCCCAGTAGGTACCGTGACGATACCGTAACAGGCTGCAAAACAAATACAGCATTACTACCTGCTTATGAACATAAATAAACAAGTATCGCAACATGTGCAACAAGACCATGTCTGATACTCAAGCCCAATAGAGTCGTAAAAACAATGTCAGAAGTGATGACAATCAATTGAACAGCCTGCAGCGTCTTTTACTAATATAATCAAGCCTGACGAAGGGATAAGAACATTGTCACGCGATGACAATATACCGAACAGTTTCCAGCGTGTGTTACAGCTAGGATAGCTTGCGAACCAATGATACAGAGGCAAAGGACACAGTGTAGCTTATGACAAGAACCTTGGTGAACAGCAACGGTGCAGCCCTGGCCATCGCAGTAGACCAGTGGATTCTCGGTCCAACCCCTCTCGTCAGAACACACGCAGCACCCTCCAAGCATCTCCTTCATGCTGTGCTCCAAGCAATTCGGAAGACGAGACTAGCATGAGGAGCTAGGCGAGCCGTGGGCGAGGACGTGTCGCGGGACTGTCTCTGTCAGGGAGTTGCATCCTGGCGGCGATGATGGTCCTCGGCTGGTGGCACGCTGGCTGAAATGTTGCCGCGCCGCGCATTCGAAGCGGATCGTTTATCGTGTGACGGCGAACACGTGAAAATGATAAACAAGGGAACACGCACCACCGCGAGCGGAACAAACACGCACACGGCGGTCCACCGTGAAAAACTGTAGAGAAGAGAGCCAAGAGCGATCTTACTCTCTCTCTCTCTTTTGTCGCGTGCGATCACCGGGTCCCTTGTGACCGGTCACCAGAACCTAACGGCACACCGAGGCGGTCCCTCGCAGACACCGATCTACCGCTCTTCGGATCCCAGTACGGAACGTGCTCGGACGGTTTGTTATTTACAACGGCGCTCTATTTGTTTCGCTGACCGGCCATCTTATTTTGGTGTCGCGGCGGGCCTACGCACGCGCTGCCGCGCGCTCTGCCGCGAACATTGGAAAGCGTGTTCCAAAATCAGGCACCTGGATCCCACGAACTTCTTGCCAGGATCCCCAATCAAACACCTTCCCCGATTAATCCACCCGGCGAATCAAATTTTTCACCGCGTCTGCTGGTCCGCAACCTCCACTCGCGGTCCTCTGGTCTACAAATTTGGTTTGTATCGACATTCTTTCATCTCCATCGTTTGAACTTGCGGATACTTGTTATGGTTCAATGAATAGGTGCATGCATGAAAAGCGGATATGGTCGTTTCAGGTAAGACTTGCGAATTTTAATGATTCCGCATGTTTATTTCTATGTGGGATTGCCGAAGTACTTTCCGCGGTTACGATCAGCCCTCGAAAATTGATCTAACATTTTTTTTACAAAGTTCTATTGAATTTCAAATGATAAACATCGTTTCCTTTTTTGTTTTCTAGAAAATAGAGTATGGTTTGCGGATCTTTATGCAAAATGAAAATTGTCTACATCGATTCCCAGAAATGGAAAATAAATTTTTTGAATTCCATTCTTCGCGGCTGCGCGCGAAGGATAGGGAATGTTTTGATTGTGTTTGAAGAGATCCTGAATCGCATCGGCCATGAATGAACGATCGACAGTCGCGTACGCCGCTCGGCCAATCAGAGCTGGAGCGCAAGCTTCACAACTTAGGCCGGATTCCAAGAATCTATGAGTATTTCTTCAATAATTTTGTAATTACCCAAATTATTCCATCCTACTTTCTATATCTTTTAATCTGTTTTGATATACATTATAAATTAATTTTCAGATGCTGCATTCGATGCTGTTTTTATTTAACATTGGCTTCTATAATTCTACATGATTTGGTAAGTTTATTACAATGCAAAATGATTTTGAAGTTTGAAGTTTAAACATCTACAATGAAGTTTGAATTTGAATTGCAAATGATATATCGATATGTTTTCGTCATCCATAATTGAAGATCAATATGTATACAAAGCCATCGATGCTAATCTAATTAATTTGGATATTGTTCGTTACTCTAGGATAAAAAATATTGTTCACGTTCGACCTGTTATTAATTTCATCAGATTTCAGTATTATTCTTCGAGTAAAACGATCCCAACTTTCTCAAATTTCGCTGCCGACAATTATCGATTGTAGAAGGTCAATCATCGATACTTTTCGATAGTTAGAGCTATCGATAATTATCGATATTACCTCGATATTATGTTTTCACCACTAAGCACGTAAGCATCAGTGCTGCAACAACTATCGTGCAGCACGAACGTTGTAACATACCCTATCGGTATAAAACCAGCGCTGTTGATTCACCAATGAGTGTAGTGCAGTGGGGAATAAATCAACCAGATAGAGATCGTCATTAAAAAGTCAGTGAGAGGTATAAGGGTCGGCAAAACAGGGCACTGTTTTACAGAAAATCGACTGACAGAGGAAGCAGTGACCTTGAAATGGAATCGAATACAACTTACACTATAGAATGGGCAGACGCGTCCAATTTAAACGAAGTCTTACCGTTCCTGCGCGAAAATTTTGATAAAGAAGAGATTGTCCTTCAGAGCATGAAGAAAAATGATCGATCCGAAGATGAAGAGGCCATGTGGAACGATCACGAGAAGATAATCAAGGCTATCTTTTCCTCCTCGCCTTGCCTAATTGTCAAAGATAAATCTTCGAAGAAAATCATCGCGGTGAATCAGTTGATAGTCAGCAAAAATCCGAAATTCGATAACACCGGTGACGGAGTCACAGCTGTGTTCGTGAACAATCCTCCGAAGACAAGATTGATGAAGAAATATATTAATTATCTGTCAGGAATCGTTGAAGCAGCTAATACGTATGGAAGATACCCAGATGCCAAGGTAGCCGTGGAATTTTATGCTGTGGCAGTGGATAAGGATCATCGTAAAAAAGGATTGGCGAAGATTCTGATGGCGGAGGGAATATCCTTCGCGAGAAGCATCGGCGCGGGATTTATTTTTGGACTGTTCACGTCTGTTTTCTCGAGCAAGGCTGCCGAGAAACTGGGACTCCGGAGTGTAACGCAGGTAGATCTTCTTATGGAGAAGGACGAGAAAGGGAATCCTGTTTTCCAGGACACTCCGCCGCATAATATCGTCTCTGTACTCGTGTTGGAGCTGTAGAGCGTTGAATAAAACTACTTAAGGTGGGACGGGGTTTTAAATTGTTCACTGAGAGCTTTGTTTATTATCCTGAATAGAAAAATTAAGCTAGAATTTAACAAGACCGATTTATTAAAAATTTTTAAATTGTTTCGGACCGTGCAAATAGCTTAGAAAATTTGTTAAAAAATATTCTGACCCAAAATAAATTATTTTCTACTCTCACGCAAATGTTGAAATTGTAATAATATTAAATTTTGTGTTTTCGGCGAACAGCAAGTATGCAAATTAATTTAACTTAACGTTTCGATCCCTGTGTGGATCATCTTCAAGGAAGACATTTTTGCGTCTGAAAAATAATACGTTTTTAGCGAATTTTGAAAAACTATATTGTGGCACAGCCGTGTAAAGAAAATTATTTATGTTCAGTCTATTAATTCTCAAACCGTGAGCCGAAAACACAAAATTTAATAGTAAATAATAATCTTGGACATCTGCCAATGGTATGCGCGTCGATCTAGTGTATTATGTCACGGATAGAAAATAGTACAGTACTAATGACTGTCTCGTTGCGCAGCCTGGTCTATCGATCTCAAGCGAATGGCTCGATCGTGATCATAGGAACATTCGCGATAAATATTGTTGCTCAGAATGGTAGATCATAGTTTTTAGTGATGTTCCGATGGGAAGTACCCTCGCAAGAACACCTGTAAGTCCCGGTACAATTGAAAAGAGATTCCCAGTGACGAAAGACAATAGCAAGACGGTTTCGCGTTGCAGATCGTCGGATTGTTCTTTAGAGTATAGTCGTGTTTCGATGTGACCGGTGCCGGCTAAAGATTCCAGTTTAAATAAATATTATTACTGTAAGTAGTATTCTCAGAAGTATATTTTTCGGATAACGTTGATAGGGTGTTTTTTCATTTTATTGTAAAAATTCGTTCGGATTTGTTGGTTCGACGGGTGTCGGATCGTATTGGCTATCGAGCACTATGATTATCAACGATAATTTTTCTATATTTATCATTATGATAGAGTTACACTATCTATTTCTAAGAACTATGTCTGTAATCTTAATAACATATTTAAAAATTGCGACAAGCAAAAGACATAATTTCCTTTATCCTTTAATGATTTTAAATGGTCGTAATTCGTTCGTTGTTTTAAACCGCGCCAACTTATTTTCGCAGTAAAATTGCAGAGATCCGCAGTCTACTATAATCACGTTTCGAATGTTATCGTCTGCAGTGAAGAAAAGGAACATCATTGCCATTCGCGCGTTATCAAGCAATGACTAATAACCGTTAGTCTGCGTACAAAATCCTTTATGGCAGCAATAATGTTTTCAGTCACGTTTTATCAAAGACATAAGACAAACAGGCTTTAGAACAATGGGTACTGGAGACGATTGGTGTAATCATTATGCAAATTAAAATATTTATAGCATTCGATACAGCAACAAAACTTAATTAATCGTTCGCACTAGTTGGAAATTGTAGACACACGGATTAGACGAGTTTCATAGCTTGAAGAGCCATCTGCTGTGCATTTATAGTATACAATGTTGTTATTGTTATTAATAGTTGTTATTGTTATCGATCGTATGATTGTTAAAACAGAAAAAGTATTAATGATTTCGATCAAATAAATTTATTTTTCTGTTTCCTTATTGATACTTTTTCTGTTTCAACAACGTATACAATGGTTAACAAAGTGTTCTGTGTCGTACGAGATGTATTGCCAGGCGCAGGGCGCGTTAATGAACGGATCTGAATGGAGGAGTTATTTCGTTAGAGTGGAATTAGCGTGCCGCGGACCTGGTGGCCCCTTGAACTCACTATATTTATCTATGCACCGTTTCTATGTTCCCGTGGCCTTGCACCAAGCCACGTGGTTCACTGTCTCGTGCTATCCTGGTCGTGTATCGCGTTTCTTATTTTATGGCTCTTTATTCGCCTGCTCCACTACCATCGCCGATTGTTAGCTACTACAATAGGTTCATTCGATCCTGAGGAATGCACTCCCTTTCACCCTCCCACCCACGCAAAAAAAATTCGCACACGTATCTACTGCTATCTGACGTATATCCGTAATTTTTTTTTAAGTAGAAATTATCAAAATTACACAAACTATATATTTTTTATAATGTGTTGGTTGAACTTTACAACCTGTTGCACATTAGGAATTTTTTTTGGAATAACTGCCGAACTTTTTTATAAAAATTATACGAGTTGCATATTTTTTGAAACGAAACATTTCACTTGAAACAAAGAAACACCGTAGAAGTTCAGCGAGGATGTTGACGAACCTTGAAGAGATTCAACGTCTCTGTCTTTCTCCTTATAAATTATCATGTGACTCACATGTTGGTGCAACATAATTTTGTTTACGTTTGTGGGCACATTATACCGCGGCGATAGCGCGCCCACATACTCGAGCGAATTGCTGCCGAGACACGCCGTAGCTATAGTTCGTGCTGGTTTCTCGATAAAGGTCAGTACAGAGGCAGCTGTCAACATCTGAGGATCTCTCTGGAACGATGAGGTAAACACTCTGTCTCGCGTGTAAAGTAACGCGGAGAAACAAACATATGGCAGTTGGCCATTCAAACGCGATTATAATAGGATATAATGCTCGGCATATTTTTTCATATGGTTCAAGTGGAGGGAAGTGGCTCTCCGAGTTAATGATCCTAATCGAAACATGTTTGCGTAATGCTGCTCGCTGTATGCAACTGTGCATGTTAAGCAATACTACTCCTAGTATAGATGTATTTTTATTACACGATTCCAGTGTTGTGCTGTAGGACAGTAGAACGTTCTTTTGTTGTCGAATTGCGGATTGATAACGAGAAATATTAAATTTCAATCGGAATGCAATTTAATTCTCGGTACAGGAAAAACTAGAACACGTTCTTTTGTTATTCGACTGCGAATTTCTGTGCAAAATAAATATAATAAATTTCAGGTTTTTATTATAATTTGATTATATAATTTAATTAAAATGCGATTTAATTCGCAGTGTGAACGAACCATGTTAAAACATGCTAACCATTTTCTTCGGAAATTTTCGGACGATCGTGTACTTTTCCTAAGTGTGTTCAATACGATGAACACAGGTACTAACGAGACCAGCACACAGATTCGAATCACAGTGAATCCAATCTGCAGACATTCTAATTTATTTTTCCCAGGACCCGAACGAGAATGCCATCCTACAGGCCGTGGGGCTCTACAGAGGACGGAGCCATAGAGTTCGAGTCCCTGACAGAGGGGACCTTGGACGGAGCTCTAGAAGTGATAAGGAAGAGCTTCTTCCTCTACGAGAACGTCTGCATAGGCGTAGACCTAACATCAGAGCCTGGGGCGTCTAAAGAACTCGAAGAACTTTGTATAGACGCTGCCAAGGACGGTGTCAGCGTGGTGGCGATCGACGTGACCACCAGCGAAGTCATCGGCGTGGCTTTCAACAAGATCCAGGTAGCAAAACGAATCAATCTTTCAAAATGAAAAAAATCAATTGGTAAAGAAGTTTCTAAAAAGTTCCAAAATTTTTTTAGGTTCTTCAGAACCCTTCGGAGAAGGGTGCCTTCGAGATATTCAGCGAAAATTGCAAGCACAAATCCTCCAAAGCCTTGGTGGACTTCATGATCAACGTGGACTCGAGGATCAATCTATTCAAGCACTACAACACCGACTGTATATTCGAATGCATGTTCCTGGCGACTCTGCCAGAGATGCAGAAACGAAGAATAGGGGAATTGTTGGTGTCGTCGTCGGTAGAGTTAGCCAAGGCGCTGAAGAGAGACAAATCGGTGAAGATACCAGTGACCATTAACGGAGACAACACTATACAAAACCTACCAGCTGTGCCCAGTATAGCGTCGGCTATTATGACGTCAAACTACTCGCAGAAAATAGCTACCAAATGTGGATTCGAAACCCTAATTAGGATCAGTTACAAAGACTTCAATTTCAATGGGAAATCGTTCAGCGAGAGGATAGGGGGCGAGCATCTCGACTGCATTCTAGTTGCGAAGCGACTGTAGCTTCTCACGTGGTGTGAAAATTTCTGGTCAGACCAGAAGAAAGACCACTCTAATGTAAATCTATTAAGTCGTAGGGAAAGTTCTGTCGTATATTAAATGAGTAGATTGTCTGAAAGATGGCAACAAGTTGTTAGAAATAATTAAAATAAACATATATATTTTTATAGATTCGTTGAAATGTTTCCTTTTAAATACGACAGAATTTTCTCTCGAACCTAATAATTAAGTAATCGTCCCTATTTATAAAAATTTCGATCACGGCGAGGTCAATAAATAAATTGTAATAAGTTATGATTGGAATCAAACTATTTCTCCGAGGAAAGTGTTCGTACGCCAAGCAGGTCAGACGTGCTCGAAGTTCTACCGTAGTTACGTAACGAACGATTGACTTCCTACTCGTTAGTCGAACTAGTCACGGACCTTGCATTATCAGCGGAGACGCGCGTCGACGGATAAGAACGATGAGTTTATAGTTTGTACAATTGCAAGTCGCTGTGTATCGTCTGCGACCAGTTCTCGCGGCGCGTACGACTGTAAATAAACAGCAGTGTTTTTTAAAGCCGATGCAAATTTAGCTTCCCACCCCTGCAACCGGTCGATCGATAACCCTCGGGCACAAGACCGTCTGAACTAAAATTAAATAGAAAGAACCCCGTGTGCCGGCGACACGGAGAGATACGAGAGACCCGTACTCCGTAATTGCGTTTCAACAAATAACGCGGAGACGGCTTCCTAACATACGCCTGGATGCAGCGGGGATCTTGTTATCAAAGCGGCTGCAACGCGACGCGGCACGGCCCGAAATAGTATTCGTGTGCGAGAAACGCCTGACTGCCGTTAAACGAGTCGAATCTAGTTTCATTGTGTCGCGAAACGGTCGCGCAAATTGATCACGCGACGATTCGCGACAGTAGCTCGACGATCCTGCTGGGAGCACGTGGTTTCCGGTTGCTGGGCGTCCTTACTGCCGCACACTGCACGTCCCTCTTGGCCAGAGGTGGGCATTATTACACGATACAAATATTTCAAGTACCGTTCAATATTTTCTATTTTGCTTGAAGAAAACGGCAGCTCAAATATATATTCAGTTTCACTTCAACTATCTGAACAACTGTTTTAACAATCTGGAACACGAAATAAGATATTACCATTTTAACGAATTCTATCTGAAACATTATTTTCAGCAGTAATATTTAAAATTGAAAATGAAGACAAGATACAGATATGCTCAATATTCTTAAAATAAAATGCATCAATAATAATATGTATATAGTCTAATACCTTTGCTGAGATTATGCAATTTATTGGAAACGAGGAGGAAAGTTTCGCACTTGCTCTAGCCGATGCAGATACTGGTTTCTTCTGCGGTAAAAGGCTGGCTGGTACCATGGAACAAATTGTTTATGTGTAATCTTCTTCGTCAATGTCCAATTTTAATACAATATATTTACCGTTTTATAACAAATTCTTGTTCGATCTTCCAGCACATCGGCTCCGAAGAGATCGTCGGCGATTATGGCTGAAATCAACAGTCGGTTAGAATTCCATCTGCTGACGAAGGACAGAATCCAGGAGGCCATGCAGCTCCAAGCAGAGACAATGAAGCAGGAGTGTCTGGCGATTGGTCTGGGCATGTTCGAGGAGCCAGGTGCGCCGGAAGAGATCCAGCTGCTCTTCAAAGAGATCCTGAAAGACGGTGCAACGATCATTGCAGTAGATAAAGAGACCAACCAGCTAGCCGCAGTCGCTTTCAACAAAATCCATGCAAGTCCCTAATACCTAATCAGGAATAGCATTCTCCCTGTGAGAGTCCTAACGAAAACGTTTCTGTGCGGTTCAAGGCCAGACCCAGGGAAGGCGTGAGGGACGAGCTGGACGTCTTCATCGAGGAGAACCTGAAGAAGACCTCTTGCCAGGAGCTGGTCAAGTTTCTCGGCGATGTGAGTGCTCGTAATTGGCTCGATTGAACCTAATTGTAATTCTCTTTGTTAATTATTACACGCTGGAGATCGAGTTTAATATTCACTGTTCTTGGAATATTATGTGTGTTTAGTGTGCTAGATACGAGTGATTTTTATAGTGTAGAATTGTTGTGTTGTTTATTTTTCAATTGATAAAATTTATCAATTACCATGTAATTCGTGAGCGAGTTCAAGAAGGTCGTATCTAATGCGATACGAGTGATAACGACGAGCAAACAGAGTTACAATTTATTACCAAACTCTGGGAATTTTCCAACACTTTGGGGGCTACCGAAATTGTTTACAGAACATTACCGAAACAATGATAGACGTCTGGGACACGCACATATATTCGATATTGTGATTTTTATTACTGAGACAGTTGTGGACAGACCTTTAAAGACAGACAAATTAAAATTCTATCGTAATACCTGCAAATAATTAGACACATTTCTTTTAATATTTATATTACCTGAATGTCTCAGTCATTCTGATTGTTTTTGTTAATTGGGAAATCATTTTGCAGGTAGAAACGAGTGTGGACATTTTCGAAAAGTACGATGCGGACGGTGCGATGGAATTATTCTACTTAGGAACGAACCCAAGGTTCCAGGGCAGAGGAATCGGTCGTGAGATGGTGAAGAAGTGTATAGAGTTCGCTAGAGGTCTCCTGAATGGCACCACGAAGAGATGCTCAATCTCCAATGGTATCGTCAACTCTGAAGTGGTGCCGAAATTAATCTTCGGCGTGTTCGCTTCGAATTTCAGTCAGCGTATAGCTGACAAATTGAATTTCGAGATTCTTCGGGAAGTTAGGTACGAGGATGTCGTTGTTGGGGGCTCGAAATTATCTGAGAGGATAGGGGACACGCATAAGTCTGCCAGGATGCAAGTGTTGAAGCTTTGAGTACATAGTTTTTCTCGATTCAAAAAGGAATAACTTTCGATAGAAATGAGGTAGAGCGATGAATTTTTTTTAAATGAAAGCTGAATCTTTGTAAATCAAATTTTAAGACCAGATATGAAATCAGCGTGAAAAAATCTACGGGAAGTGATACATAGTATGTTAAAAAAAAATTTCTTCGCGTGGTAAACGTAGAAATGACTTTTCCGTGAAATTGTGCAACTTTGACGAATTTTCTCAAGGTTAAAACCGTTCGTACCGTAATCTCCCTATTTTTCCTATATTCTGCAAAGATTTAGCTTTCATTTAAAAAAAAGTTCATCGCTCTACCTCATTTCTATCGAAAGTTATTTATTTTTGAATCGAGAAGACTCAGTTTCCCCCACTGTGGGGCGCGGCAAGGAGCTAAATTGCTAGTAATTAAGAGGCGCGTTTTTTTCGTTTTCTTTTTTATATAAGTATATATATATATATGTACGTATTAACACATTTATAATCCGGTACATAATAGTTGAATATAGTAGGTATATTGAGCGTAATAACGAATCCAAATACCGGCGACGGCAACGCGCTCGTTCTACATACTTCTTTCCACTGTCACTCTACGATGAGGTACTCTCTTTACTCTTGGACGACTTACATATTGAGCTATGATTAATCACTCACACATATATAACAACCTTAATATTCCCTTAATCGCGAGCCAAATAAATAAATCATTCTCCAAACCAGTGGCACTGTCACCGAAACAGTGGATTCTCATTTGACGTGCCAGGCTGGTGAATCTGAAAACAAAAGAACATTATATCGAACATTAAAAATATTATAACATTCAATTATCATCTCTTGAGTACCTACGTAAAGATACATACAACAATGTATAAATACATGGCTAATTTAATCCCTTGCCGTATTTTAACGAGTCAGACTCGTGAAGATTTTAAAGAAAGTCTGTCGTGAACTTTGTAACGAATACTTACGCATTCAAACGAACGTAGCCGTACAAGAATATAAATTTTCTTTTCATTTCTACATTTTCGTTAAGACTTCTGTAACCGAAGAGAATGTTACGACAAGGGGTTAACAATATCACACAACGTACAGTCTGAATAATAAACGATCAACAAGTCAATAAACAAATTTAACAACTAGAAATTAGTTATGTAACATGTGCGACGCAAGATTCTATCAACGATCTATTCGAGGAGGTAACGCATGAACGGAAAAAGAAAAAACTGTACCGTTTGGTGGTGCTATAGTCATCACCGAGTCCTACAGTTACAGAAATCGTCCGATACGATGCACGGCACTGCTTATCGCTGGTAAATAGTATTCAAGTGTTGTAAAGCGTCTATCTGAAAGGTCCGCGGACCGTTTCCGCGTCTGCGTATCGTCCTAGCTTACGGAATAACCGGTGAAACCGCGCTACGGTCCCATTATAAAAATATTCGATCATAACCGGCCGGCCGGTCGGCAGCGGCATGCGAAACACAAGAAAAATCGAACCCGGCCGGTCCTGTCGACACTATCAATCCGCCGAGGCCCTCCACTAAAAAAATAAATTGCCATAAGCGGCGGTTGAACCCGCGGTGGTCCTGTGGCGCACGATCCTCCTAAAAAAGGTTGATAATTATATAGAAAAGGTACTCCGATTTTGATGAAATTTTATTATGTTATAGATTTCGATATTTTTAACAACTTTTTCCTTTTACAATACAGCGGGGTCGCTTTTAGTTTTCGAGATATTTGCAAAAGATTATCGCTAATACTGAAGTATTCAATTTTTCATATTCCTGCATTATTAGCAATAGTCTTTTGCATATATCTCGAAAACTAAAAGCAACCCACTATATTGGAAAAGGAAAAAGTTGTTCAAAATGTCGATATCTATAAGGTATTAAAATTTCATCAAAATCGGAGTACGCAGACCTTTTCTATGTAATTACCAAACGATCGAACGATCCACAACCAACGATCCCGAAAACCGATTGTCAAAAGCAAAAAAAATTATTAAAATTTCGGGGACACGTTCATCGAACAATTTTTTTTAATGTGTACTACACATGTCCAGAAAGTTTAATAATCGCTTGAATATTTCCGGCTCGAGATTGTTGCTCGTCGACACTGCTCGAAACGTTCAATGATTTTTCAATCGCACCGTGCACGAAGTAGCGACGTCAGGCGTCCGGTTTTTTTCTTTTTGGCAATAACAACAAGCGATTGAACAACATTTCTGTGAAACAATGTCGAACGGGCCTCGACCGATCGACCAGCTACGCGACGCGCGGTAAAACTGCGGCTCTCGCTCGAATAAATAAATATTGCACGTGGAAACGACCCGAATGCCTCCGGTTGTAATTTCCCTAATTCACGGCGAAAGGTGTACAAATGATTTCGTCGCTTTTCTTAGTTCTCGAAGTGTGCACAATTTGCGATTGAATTCCCTAGTTTCGACGTGCCACTCAATATTGTGTTACTTAACAATTACAAGCGAAACCATTCGAAGTACAATCCATTTGTCAGAGTTTACTCGAACTACATATCGAATGATTAATTCTGACGAATTAATTTGCACACCTAACTCCTCGGAGACATTAAACTCATTTCCACAACCTAATCGCTACGGCTAGTTGAGCGCGCAACTCAGAGCTTTTAAACCGGTTTCCCGCTTTCGTTTCTCTCGCGTTTTCCCGTGTTAAATATATAAAACTTTTAGAATTTTTTCCGGTTCGAAAAAATCCTCGTCTACGAGTTTGAAACAGTTTACAGTTTACGTGTATATATAATATATATATATAGTTTGTTTCATTAATACGATTAATATGCGGAGACTATACCGTTTCACAACAGAGCGGTGGTACATTTTGTTTTATTGTTTTGTCGTCGTTATTATTGTAGCCTCTATAGTTTAGTCGAATGGAATGTTTACAATTCTCGTACAAAAAACTGTGTGTTGGACGTATAGCTTTCCGAATATATATATATTATATGTATATATATATAGAACATGATTGACGTGCTTCGAATACTCGTATTATTTTTTTTTCGTTTGGCTTTGTTTTTGGCGAGCGTCTCGCACACTTTCACTACGATTTATTTCCTTAACAAACAATTTCTACGTCGCGTCGACACGAATAACATTCATTTTATTAGTTAATACAAGAGCTGGGTTGTGTTCTTTTTATTTACGCTTAATTCTACGGTCGAGTTTTCCGACAACCCGAGTCGTTTGGCACGAGTTTACGTTTCGTTCGTTCATTGCTCTGAGTCGTTTCTTTGAACTTTTGATTTCTTTTTTTTTAGTCAGCTTCAGCTGATTCTTTTTTTTCTCTCCAGCGATAGACGAAATTCTACTCGAGTTCGCGTTCTCAATAAAATTGCAAGAATTCAATACTTCTAATATTTTGAATTCGAGATTGTTGAGATTGTAAAATGTATTTCTCTTCCGCTATTATGTATTATTTAAAAAACGGCTATAAAGGATAGACACATTCTTATTCTTATAAAGACTATTTTAGACTCGTTGCCATTGTTAAAAGAAAAACTTAATTTCTACGCACTGTCTTCTCGAACAATTTTCATATTGCATAAACATTAATACTGTTGGTATATTATATTAAATATTTTCTCTCAAACTCTTCGGTTAAATGAAACATTTTCGAGGTAGAATTCCGTCTATACTGATTCTAGTAGACTGTGAGTGCCAGTCCGGGGAGAAGGAGGAGCAGATATCTGAGAAGTCGAGAAACGATACAAAAATGTATCATCAAGTGATCTACGGTGGATCAATGATCGCGGAGCTAACCGAGGAAAGTCTTAACAGCTCAGTGACTAAGACGTGTGTGGATTAAATACTGATCGGTATTTATCAGCTACAAAGTACTAATAACAAAGCCGCCAAAGTACATCAAACGAGAGATCGTCCCTGAAACGTGTTCGCTACTATTGGACTGAACTATTCCATAAAAAATACGATTAAAAAAAAACCATACCAGGGGCCCCTGATCTGGATCGAACAATCTACGAGATCACGCAGCGGAAGCAAAGATCACTGGAAAAAATGATCAAGGATGAATTCAGTCAGAAAAAAATGTGGTAAAAATATAAAAATGCGGCAGAGAATGCTAAGAACATGATTTGTTAGTGAATGAGGGGCTCTCACTAACGCCCCTCGATGCTCCTGTTCTTGTATTCTTAAACAAAAAATGAAAAAAAAGGGATCGTGAAAAAGTAGCACAATCACCCCAGGAACGTCTCCGACTTACACAAGCTACGATAATATTTATGTAAACAGACTATTCAAACAGTAAATGCTCCGTAGAATGAACAAAAGCGAAAACAATATTGCACACGCCTTCGCGGAAGAAAGCTACAGACTCGAGGACTAGACTGCGGATCTGAAACGCGGAAAGAAACAATTTCTGCATCGTTTTGTAACAACAGGAAGTTCGATGGTTATATGTTTCACATATTCTTATCGGGAGCGCATTGAATCCGCAGTCTACCGAGGACTGTCTAGCAGTGATGCCAGACGGAGGAACCTTGAGGAACTTGCCCCTCCGTCTGGGCCCCCCACTCTTACTTCTACCACGTGACTGTGCGTCTATGTATGACTCACACGGGCGGAGTAACCGTACGTTCGTGTGTTGCGCGTGCGCAGTAGAAGTAAGAGTGGGGGACCCAGTCGGAGGAGTAAGTTCCTCCGTCTGGCGTAACTGCTGTCGAGGCCTGACAGCAGGGTTTTGTGCCAGGAAATAGATCTTGAAGAGAGCGAATTTATAATTCGTCTCCTCCGTGATCGAAGTGTAAAGAGAATTCGGAATTTGACAATAATCGCACAAATACGCCTCTGCCAGGTGATAGCGTTACATCGTTCCCGAGAGAATAGAACCGGGATCACGAGACTAATCGTCTCCGTGAACTGCATTCTGGGGGGCAGCGTGTTTTACAAAATATTCTGTATTTTTATTGTGTATTCTCTCTTTCACACGCACTCGCATTATCACGATTTCTCTCTCCCATTAATCTTGTCACAAAGTGTACAACAACTGTGGTAATCCCGAACGGTCTCGAAAATATGAAATATATCTCGTTATCAAAATAAAATATAAATTGGCAATAACGTTGTTCCGCCGGCTAGACGACGGATGTGACGTTTGCGCGTCGGCAAATACATAGGAAACATCGATCGCGTTTCTCCTTCCTTCTCCGCCCCCATTTTTATTCGGTCCCTTTTGTCCACGTGTGCGCGCGAGTGTATGCAACCGAGAAGATAATCAATATTATCGTTTCCCCTACCAACGTCGAACACGCGCACACACGTGCACCGACCTCTCCGCTATAATTCTATATTGTAATATACCCCCTATCACAAACTTCACAGGAAAGTTTTTCTTCTCTCTTCTTTTGTTTTCTCGTTCCGAGAAACGAGACTTCGTCGACGGGGAGAGTCAACCGGGAAAAAATTAGCGCGATCGATTCGATCGGAGAGAAAAAGATGCTGCTCCCATTTTTTTTGTTCGCTTCTGTCTACGCCACTGGTCGCATTCAGAGCTAATTAGGTCAGCACTCCCGGTCGAGTCAGATCGTCTCTCTGAAACACGCCGCGGCGGAGTCTAATCCCGGAGCTTCGGCCCTTTTCAGCGGTTTTTTACGTTCTATAAAACATCGACATCAAAGAAACGCGGCGAAATTCGAGGAGTCGAGGCTCCGGGATTGATCCGGTGGGTTTGACGAGACTCCCGCGATGACGACCTCTTCAAGATGATGGCCTCGAGTGAGACGTTCATCTCTGGGATGGCTCGTACTGCACGTCCGGCGACTGCATCGTTAGGTAGCAAGGCTGCGTGTCCCTGAAGTGCGATCTGACTAGGAGTCCCAGACCCAGAAGAACTACTGGAAGACCCAGGAGAGCGCAGATCAACTCCCCGGTCACTCCTGGTGACCAGACGATGAATCCTGGGAGGAAGGATATTTTAATTATTAGAAGTACTAATGGATCCACCCTTGATGAAATTTTAATATGTTATAGATTTCGACATTTTGAACAACTTTTTCCTTTTCCAATATAATCGGAGTACGCAGACCTTCTCTATATAATTACCAAAGGGTGGCTTACCACCGTCAGCGCCGATTTGCATCTTGTAAATGCTCCACCAGATCCCAGAGAGTGGAAGAGCGACTGTAGTCGTGGCAACCGTGAAGACAGCGCTCTCGTTCATTGACAGGAAGTTGAGAGCCGAGATCGTGAAGACAGTGTACGCGATCAGGAAGGTCCAACCGTGACTAGCAATACTGGCACAGGACTCCGGATTCCTGAAGTGACAGGTGATTCCGTGCTCCATCGCACGGTACAGCTCCACCGGTGATAGACCCTGAAAGAAGATCATGATTACATCATAGGAAAACAATCTATAGTTCTGGATGTCCTGTGGACTTGAAATGGGAAGCGAAAAGACGATAAAGTTTTTAATATTGGATTAGATGATTTAAACTTTTCTGAGCGAGTTGTCAGAATTGCAGAGAAAATATTAAAACTATTATGAAAATACTAAAACTTATTTTATACAATAGAAAGATATTAAAAGAGTTATCGTATTTTTGAGATCGTCCGAGTGTTAGTGGTAGTTCACTGCGTATATGAGAATCAATGGCGTACCCTGCCAATCCCCGGCAACGTGTCCAGCCAGCACATTGACAGGATGGCGAAGAATGCAATTAAATGAATGTAGAAAAGTGTCTCCAAAATCGGAGGCTTTGGAATGTGTTTTGGCTTGACGGTGGGGTCAGGATCTGTCACGTGAAGCAACCTTCCGCCTTCCTCTTCGGACCCGCGACGTCTGATGTCTCTCGATGACACCAGACGAGAGACAGTGTACAGGAAGGAATTTTGCTGGCTTGCTATCTGGCACATGTTCTGTTGCTGAAATCAGAAATAACATCTTTAGCGTGACCGAGTCTAGAAACGAATCAATAACTGTACAAATTAACCCCTTTATAATTAAAACAATTACAACTTTGTTTTTTATAATTTAACAAAAAAAAAAATTACACAAACGTTTGAAAAAAAATTTTGTCTTTATCTTTGTTATATATTTTATTTATTTTAATGGTGGATTACGTTTGAAATGTTCGTCACGAGTCCGACTCGCTGCTATATGGCACGAGGTTAATATGATCGATGAACAAATTAATTTGTACAGCTGTTATTTGATCGATATTTGGATTGCCCACCTCGGTAGTGTAATGTCCCTCTAGTAACGTGAAGAACATAGCAAAGGCAGCCAGTGAACCCACGTAGACGAAGGTCCAAATGGCCCTAACTCCCCAGGATCCTCTCAAGCTGGCTGTGTGGGCGGAAACCTCTCTGCCCCTGCACCGAAACTCATCGCACAGCCCGTAGTCGACGCTTATGAACAGCCCGACAATGATTGTGGTGCTCGAGAAGATCCGTTGCAAGCTCATCACTGAAACAGCCGTTCCCTATTACACCCACTTGTCCTGGATCTCGAAAGCGAAATCATTAGAAGCCGCGTTAATGGATCTCCCCAAACGTTCGGGGAAGTGTTCGAGAATATTTTTTTGGGCCGATGCTAATGGACACTCTTGGCCTGGAACTTTTCGACTGTGTTCCTCAACGCCACAAAGAGTTTCGGAGAAATTTAAGACAGGTAGGAGGAATCTTATAATCCCTCCTTTTTTCAAATATTGTAAGAATATTTTTTAAGCCACATTTTTCATATGAGAAAAATATTGGATCTGAATATTGTATACTTGTACAAGAATACAAAGATTATCTGTACATTAGGAAAAAATATTGTATTTCTAATATGAAATAAAAATTCATTTAATATTTAGAAACAAAATATTTTCCTCGTAACAAGAAATAAATATTTCCTGCATATTTAAAAAGAAATATTTGTTACTTAGTACAAAATAAATATTGTATGTATATTTACATATTAAAAAAGTATTGAATTTTTTAAAAATATTATATGAATGCGTATTCAATATTTTGTGCTGTTAGGGTGTAATCTTATTATACAATTCGTTATGATTAATCTTTTAATGGTGTCTGGAGAATGAACGATGGTATTTACTTTTTCGACAGAAGAAGAAATAGTAGACCAGAGAGAAGACAAGGGTGATCCCTTTGATGGGATCCTGTAGGTGGCAAAGCACTCTACTCTCATCCAAGCACAGCGTAATCAGGATGCCGGAGAGAGCGTAGACAAAACTTATTTTGAGCAGAGCACAGCGGGGTATCTTGATCTTCATGCTGTTGGGAATCAGTGCCGGAGGTGGTGAAACTCTTCCAGCGATGAACCACACTATGCCGAGGATGCAGGTGGAGCTTAGGGCCGTGAAGAGGAGCCCTGAAATAAGGACGGAAATTTAGGTGTAGGGCTTAGTTCAAATAATATTAATATCGTCAATTTTCAAATGTCTCCATTAATATCAATTTTTTAAAAAGTGGCCCCCTACGAAGACACGACATTTGTCTGAAACAATTGCAAAATAAACGGCGAATAAAACGTTTTTGTCATACATGCATAAAATCCGCTGTCCATTTGTTATCAGGATTAAAATTAATTTGGGCAGATATGCTTATTGTGTGGAACCGTGAAGGAGACAAAAGTGTTCATAAATCAGAGTGGAGATAAATGTAGGGAATAGAAGCAGGTGCAGAACGGGGCGGTAATGAACGGAGTAGGATTGAATGACTACAATTAACATGATCTAGAATGTTCAAAGCTGGAAACCTGTGTACGCGTTGGAAGCGGCGCTGACGCTCTCCAGATAAAGGGGATACGTGATAATCAGAAAGGTAATGGACACGACCACGACGAGGAGGGTGGCGATGAAGCTGAATTTTTGCCATCCAGCTCGGTCCGTATCGAACAGCTTATCACTGGTCTGATAAGCGACATATGGCGACTCCTCTGTGTCCGTGTACTCTTCGATCTCGACGTCGCTCCCTGTACAACGCAGCTCTTCCTGTTCCTCGTCGTCCACCATTGTTGAAACGCAACCCCCTAGGCTCGCCATTTTTCACCGATCCGTCTTGCCCTAGCCTGCAATTAAAAACATCAAACAATTAGCGATCTGTTACCTCGGAGCATTCATTAAAAAATTAACGGTAATTATATAGAAAAGGAAAAAGTTGTTCAGAATGTGTTGCTGCAGAACGTATTAAAATTTCATCAAAATCGGAGTACCTTTTCTATATAATTACCAAATTAACCCCTTGCCATATATTATCTCATTAATCTTGTAATCAATAACTGATAGACAGAACTTTTACACATCATACATTATATGGAGTTTCATTTTCTGTACTACATATTACGTTGCATTATAGTATACAGCTAAAATCACTCTCCACTCACTATTTCCAGTATAATGAATTAATCGATTGGCAACCGCACCCCCTGCATTTAATATAATTTGATTATTTAATGGCGCATCAGTTTGACGAGCAGAACAAATAATTTATTATACCAGCTAGTACACGTGCGATTTATGCATGCGGATCTTCCTAAGCTAATTTCGAAAACGCAGAAATTAATTGGAATATATTATTCTAGCAGGATTATTAAATATCAATAAAATGAAATATATAAAGAACAGCGTCAGAGTTTCGATCAACGATGTATTGAATTAAATAATACTTAATTGGAATGATGATCGATCGCCGTCGATAACGATGCGAGCTAATCAGAGTGACGAGAAGCACGGATAATAACAGGCGAGATGCGACAACTAATATTGTTATCGATTAAAATATTTCCTGATATTATTAATTCCCATCGATAACGAATCGGCCTTCAGGAAAGCTTAAGAAAAGCAATTTTCCAGAAACGCTTCTTTATCGTTCGCCTCCCTCGGAGACTCTAGTGAACAGACTATCCATTTCAATGGTGATTTTATCATGTTCGAGACGTTTAGATGCAAAGGAAGATTTATCATTGGCGAATGCAGCTCTGCTTAATTGAACTCATTAACCATCGTTAGGTTCGGCAGACTCCGGCTAATTCAAAGGTGATTCCACCGTTCCGTCTTTATACAGGCTCCGCGGAAAGAAATTGCCGAGAGATTTCGAAAACTCCGTCAAGTTCCAACGATTAACTTTTCAATGCAATTTTAATAATTGTCACTTTCCCATAGAATTTTTCTCTCCCGGTTTTCTAACCAGGTCAAACGATATAATCGCCGAGCGAGAACTTCGGTGTAACTTTCTCATAACATGGTAGAACAATTCCACTAATGAAAATTCTGCTAAGATATATTTCATCCCCTAGGGTAGTGCAAAGCGCAGCTATAATTTGTTTTTATTTCCATAAAGTCCGATCGCGGATATTAATTCGAATCTCGCGAGGGGAAAAAACGGCGAGATAATTCGAAAGTGTTAATGCAGAAACACGATATAATCCATTACGGTAACTACTCGAAGTCCTGCGAAAAAGGCTCGCAGAAACGTGAAACAAGTTTACCCGAGGCAGTGGGATTTGTTTTTCCATTCCGCCCTGTTTTTTCCGACCTTGCAGACGACGGCGATTAACGAGCGTTTTGCATGCACACGCTCACCCATGGATTCCTCTTTTTGCAGTTCCACCCCCTCCAACTCCCAGATTAGATAACTCCCTTATCAGTCCGGAGCCGGGGAATTTCGTGAGAGTTTACACGGAAATCCACCAGCGCAACGATAGAACCGGCAATCCTGTCTGCTCACTTTTATTCCCTTCTCGCTGCGAATTAAAGCACCGTTTAAATTGTTTCTGCTTCAGGTTGGAAACCGCTGGGTAGATAGTGATATATATTGAAGATAAATATCACGGGAGAGCGGCAATGGATATTTATCAGTGAATACTGTGTCACCGATAAATTCGCGTAATAAGAAATTCAAACTTATCTGATAACGAGAACATCATTGAACATCTACCGAAACTGTTAAATTCTATTTAATAGAGTTTCGTTCGGTTCTCATTATTATTGATTTCAGAAAATATTCTCGAGTCTTCCGACACAATGTCGAACCTCCTGAAAAACATTCTAGAGCGTTCTGAAAATCTTTAAAGTCTACCAAAAAATTCTAGAGCCTCCCAAAAAATTCTGGAATCTAGCTAAAAATTGGAGAGCCGATAAAAAACATCCTGCGCGATCAAAAGCTTCTGGAGCGCTCCAGGACGATCGAGAGTGCCTTTAGGAAATGCTCGGACTCGTAAAAACATTTTAGAGTTCACCAAAGCATCGCAGCAGCGCCATAAAAACCAGTGGAAGAAGCTCCGAAAAATAGAGAGGCTCCTAAAAAGAATCGTAGGGATACATCTACGAATTTCGCGATGGAAGTGACGAGATTAATTCAGATCCATCCCTGGAGCAATATCTCTGGAAATTCGTTTGTCTTGGGATCGATAAAAAACCTCTGTTTTTCGTGCTTTTCGTCTCTCTCTCTCTCTTCGGCTGTCCCCAATTTTTCATCGATGTGTGTGTGTACACTCACAAAGAGTATAGGCTCTCTCTCTCTTTGGCTGGCTGATCGATTAACTTTCAAAGCTATTATATTTCCTCCACGGCACAAGTAATAGTATACATTACATTACATTGTATGCAGGCCGGCGAGACGATCGGGAAAAACGTGACAGAATTAAAACGAACTCGTTTTTTCCGCCGGCATTTAAATCACCCGCTGCTTTTACACGGACCGACTATAAAGTGGATTTTTCCAGCGAGCCCTTATGTATTCCGCTGGAGAGCCATTTAACGAATCTTTGATCTGGAAATGAACCTTTTCAACGAAAAGAGAGAGAGAGCCCGGGCTCTGTGAGCGCGCGATTAGCTAGCCATTTAATGGCCGGTCTAATGAGTTCTTCTGAATTAATTGTCCATACCGAAATTCCACGATTCGTTAATATATGTATTAGCGTTGCTGCGTATAGTGGTTAATATTACCTCACCGTGCCAGGAACAGCACGTTTAATGGCTCCTGCGCCAGCCCGAAATTGTTTCTGATTTTACACTTCCCAACGGTCACGCTGGCAATAATAATTTTAGCACAGCAAATTCTGCATCGCAACATTCCAAAATTAAAGAGCAGCCTGTTTTATTGCCATGGGAATAATGAGCCCGAGGTGCAAAGCTTTAGAGAAAATGGCCAATTTTAGATTAATTTTACTTTGACGATGCTGTGCCATGTACCGAGTGGCAATATTCCAATAATTAAGGAGGCTATTTTAATTGCATTTTATCATGGATTTCAAAAGAAAAGAAATTCTTGAAGCTTCTGACAAAATTCTAGACACTCTCAAAACTGTCTGGAGTCTTATTAAAAAATGCCACGGCTGTTTAAAAAATTCTAGATTGAGTTTAGACTAATTTACTTAACTGATACTGTGTCATGTACCGAGTGACAATATTCGAAAAATTAAGGAGGCTATTCTAACTGCAATGTATTATGGATTTCAAAAAAAAAATTCTGGACACTCTCGAAACAGTCTGGAGCCTTATGAAAAAATATTAGGGCTGTTTAAAAAATTCTGGACCATTTCGAATTATTTTACATATGCCAAAAATGAAGTTTGTAATGTTTTCCGAAATTAGAGAAAGGAAACTAATTTTCGGAGTACGTGTTTCAGTGTAAATATTGCAATCTACTGTGAAGGTACCTCTGAAGAGAGAACGTCAGTGCAAGATTTCAAGAGCAGCAGGCAAGCAATCAGAATTTTTAAATAAATAATATCCTGCACTATTCCCAGCGTACGATCCTCAAAAGACGACACCGTTTCGCCAGGAGGACAGCCTGAAAAAAACCGTTAGAGTCTGGCCACACAGTTTCTTGGTCCGAAGTAGAGGAGGCCGCAGCACTGAATGCTTAAAACAGCGAGAGAAATGTAGAGGGAGGAAGTCACGGTTTTAAGGGCGGAACAAAAGAATCTAATTACCGGCAACTTTACTCGGCGCAAGTGGCCCGAGACAGAGCGTAACTCGACACTTGGAAAACAATGGGATAAAGCGCACCAGATTGAGCTTTCTTCCTCAGTTTAACCTATTTCTTGCATTTTTCAGTGCTGGTTCGACACTGGGAAACAGTGCCGGTTCACAGAGAACACGCGATCATCGTCGAATAGTGGCTCATTGATCACGAGAACATCCATGAAGGATTTAGGTCCATGGGAAATGGTTCTCCACGGAAATGTTTAATGGCTCAACCCTTTACAACACCTTGCGATTCTCACCGCGAAACGGTAGAGGGATTTTACACCTCTTTTCATGGCTGTTTAATTTTTTAGCGGGCCGAGGAACAGTAGAATCTCAACTGTGTGCACTTACGGTAATTTTCGAATGGAATTTCAGACATCAAAAGCATTTCAAACATTTCCCAGCAACGCTTTCGAAGCATTTCAAGTTGTTTGACACGGTAGAACGAATTAAAATTCGTTGTTTATCTGCTACGAATGTACTTCAGAATATTTATCAGAATGTGCGGCAGACTTTTTCATTTAAATTACATTAAATATTTTAATTGCAGTCCTTACTTTCTTCGACAAAAAAATTATACAATGGGAAATATGTGTTTAGTTACGTTGCAAAATGCTACGATTTAATCGAGGTCGAGATTTTCATATTTGTTCGGGGAAGGATTAAACAAGTGGTTAGCTTGATAATTAATTTCTTTCGGAGGGTAGAAAATTAATTTCGAGGAGAGCGAAGCTTGTACAAGCTGGAAGAATTTTGCGAACAACAGGCGAGCATGTTAGAAATTTCTAACCACGACATTAACAAATGTTAGTTCAGAGAACTCGGCAGCAAGACGCTTCAGCATCGAGTGCGCTCCAGGGATTATAACTCGAGGCATCGCTGTCCAGCTGCAATGAGGGTTGGAGAGGCAGCCAGGGGACGGAAGAAACTTCGCAACAATATCCAACAGAACTTTGGCCGGATTTATCAGAATTTACGCAACTTCAAAACTGCTGAAGAAACTTCCTCATTGATTTTTCGACGCTCGACGTTTACTAACAAGCAACTGACTGTGACTAGAGGGCTGGTTATCTAAACAGAACGACTGACTTAATTAACTTGGACATTCACAGTCGACAACATAAATATTTATCTTCAAATATGCATGGAAAAGAACGAAAAAATATTGCCAGACACATTCACAAAAAAAATGGTAAAATAGAATGTTGAAAATCTCTGAAAAATATTTTTACAAGCTTATTTCTATAAATGGATAAATTATTTACACATGCATCAGACTAGATTTATCAGAATAATATAAAATCGAATGAAATATTAATGCAGACAGTTGAATAAAAATAATACACTGTCCCGGACGTACTCGAATCAATAGCACTAATTTATTTATACCGGCGACGGTTTATTTTTTTATATAGTCAATGGGCTTCGATTATTAATAACTTCGAGCCCCCTTTATTCATAAAGTCCGGAGCCGTCAGCCTCGAACAATAATTCTAAACAAAATGTCACGCAACTTGTTGTTGGATAATCTTTGAAAAAGAGAAAACAAACGAACAGAGGGGGAGAAGAATTTTAATGGCACGACGGAGTCATAGAACGTGATGTAATCTGCACATTTAGGGGACGTAATGTCAACCATAAATACTCTTTAATATATTCATTATTTACCCGTCGTAAACAGCCGCCCACGCACCGGACCGAACACCACTCATAAACTTCCTGTATCCACTAGCACGCCGGGGAAAACCAACCAGACTGAACAACTTAATTACAACTCCGCCCTCTTTGAATCTCTACAGTGCATAATTCCTCAGACATGAAAACAAACTTTTCCCTTTTATAGAACCGGGCTAATTAAGTACCTCGACTGACTGACACTTTTCCGACATTCGAATAATTTGCCGTGCTAGACAAGTCTCGCGGAAACGTCCGTTGCAGATCGTGGTGCAATGTGCATATTGCAACAAACATTTTTTTTCGGGACGTTAGAACATGCTCCAGAATATAGCACATCCATTTTGTCCTGAATAAGATTCAATAATTCGTTCTCGAATAAAATTGAACAATTTGCTGCTGAATAAAATTGAACAATTTGCTGTTGAATAAAATTAAACAATTCGCTCTTGAATAATATTCAACAATTCGCTGCAGAATAAAACTGAACATCATGCTCCACAATAAAATTGAACATCATGCTCCAAAATAAAATTGAACAATTCGCTCTTGAATAAAATTGAACATCATGCTCCAGAATAAAATTAAACAATTTTCTCCAGAATAAAATTGACCATCATGCTCAAAAATAAAATTGAACAATTCGCTCCAGAATAAAATCAAACAATTCTCTGCTGAATAAAATTGATCAATTCGACATAGAACAAAATCGACCAGTTCCCGTAAAAAAAGAACGAGGAAACACCGAAAGACAAATATTAGCACAACAACGAACCATGCGAGATGCACCAGAAAATTTCACTGTAATATAATAGCAGCTAGAACGTTTCCGAATTTGCTGGAAGATAAAACAGACTTGTCTGATCGGAGGAGTCGGTTGATGATAGCGAGTGTCCAACAAAAGCAAGCAACGGTGGAGCAGAAGTTGCAGCCGCCCGAAAATAAACAAACAAATGCCAGCACACATCGGCCACTATGATCCATAGTGAACGGGGTGTGAATCGCCGCGGCGATGTTTAAGGGCGGTTCAGGTGTACAGCGAAAATGTCCATTAAAAATAGAATTAACATTCAGCCCCTGGAGCCGGATCGATAGGGGTCAACAAAGGGGGCAAATAAAAACGTTTATCGGGGTCTGTCAATGAACCCAACACTGCGTCTTACCCTCGAAAACCTAACCTGACACCGCCCACTGTCACAGGAGATGATGCTCTCCCTCTGCCACGGCTCGAAGAGGACACGCCGATGTCCTCTGTCGCAGGACACCACGATCACACGAAGATTCACATCGGGTGTGTCAGGTCGGGGAACCCTTCTTCGTTGTCGAAGACCTCGAAAACCGCGTAAAAACTGCGACGTTCTACCATCGTGGGACGAGCACTGCCTTCGATGCGGGATACCCGACTTCTGGCCAGGGCCGTGTCGCGTGGGCGGCTAAATCTGGCAGCATTCACCCGAAAATTTTTCCAACGCCACTTGGTAACAATCCTGAATAGACCGCTGATCCTTATGCGTTTGTGGCTTCCAAAAAAAGGATGATATAACGTAACATTAATTACTATGAATTCGTTCCAGAATAAAATTAAACAATTCTCTGCCGAATAAAATAAAATTGAATAAAATAATAAAAAATTTCATAAAATTTAATTTTAAAATAAAAAATAAAATATTTACTTTTGAGGTCTGCAAAGACTACTACCACTGGAAAGAAGATTGTATTTTATTCTATTTTTTTAAAGATCGTCCACAAACATTGACAACTGCATAAACATCCGCAGTCTAACTCTGAAGCAAGCAGTACTTTCTTTTCAACATTTGGATTGTGCTCGAAGAAATTAAACAAACGCTATTCTATTGTAGAATCATTCCAATGTTATCTCTAATCATTTATTTATATTAGATTGCAGAAATTAATTCATATAATAATTTATATCGATGTGGATATTGTATTCCACGCGCAAGATTGAATTTTGAAAACTGGAAATAATGTCTAGCTGAATTTAGTAAATTTTATAACGCAATAAAGTATCTAAAAAAATACTGGTTAATAAAAGAAGTACATTGATGAGTAAAAATCACAGCTGCATTTTTAGGAGGTTCGTTAAACTTAAAAAAATGTAATTATAAATATATATAAAAATCACCGCGCGCATGACAACATGAAAAATTAAGAAAATCAATTTTCCAATTCCGTGGAAAAATCGTCACACCTAAGACAGGGATTTCTGAAATTCACCAAATATATTTTGGAGTTCCAGGAAAGTTCTGCAGGGTTTCAGTGGTATAGGTACACGCCTGACGACCGCACATGCGTAGAACCAAGCATCGCTCCGTCTCACACAAAGCGTTTCCCCTCATTCTCATTCCAATTAGCAACGTAATATCTCAATTATCCACGACGTATTTGAAAATTCACTGTACCGGTATCGAATTGTTACAGTATTCCTTTATCTCCGCCGGTAGAAAATCGAGATAGCATTGTCCGCGAGCGATAGGAAAAATTGAAAAATCAATGATTGCCGGCAGAGAGTCAGCGGGAAAAATCTATTACTCGGCGGAGAAGTGGTGCCGGCACGCGTTCAATCGAACTTTGATTAGTTTGATTGTTTTCGGCTTTTTTTCCGCCGCGATTCGTAACTGTGGACACAATAACCTTTCGATTTTCTATTGCCTGTCGGCACGGCGAGAATCCGAATTGCAGATTTACAGAGTCAACCAATTGTAACTGTGTTGCGAGGACATATAATAGGAACGCGGTAAACGCTGTTTAAAAATTCAATTGCAGATTGTTCTGCCGATAAAGAAATTTTGAAAAATAGTAATTATAAAAAACACTTCTAATTCACAAAAAAAAAAAATACATCAACGAAATAATAAATTCAGTGCTAGCTTATAATAAAAATATGATGAGCACTCTTTGAAAGTGAACTTTAACATCCTTCGTCTAACAAGAAAGTGTCAAAGGATCCTGGAATCAATAAAAAAAATATGTAGACCAGCCCTTGTAGTGAAATTTAAAAATATCTCTCGTCGTGAAAAATGTGACAAAAAAATTGCGAAGGCTATTATATTCACAGGAAAATTCATCCTCCCAGTCGCAAGATGAATGTCAAAGGACCCTGGACAAAAATTTGAAAATATTTTCCCAATGTTAACGCCTACGTGGAAACGGATTTTACGTCTGAACGGTAATAGAATTTACACGGAATCCGTCGCATGCTAATTAATTAATTTTTCACTTGTCGGAAACTTGGTGTAAAACGGCAGTTGATTAACAATGCGAGAAGCCGATAGATCGAGGGCGCAATCGTTCCGGCGTTTCCATTATTAAAGTTCTGAATGCCGGTTCCGTGTACGCGGAAACTTAACGGCGAAGTTGCGCCGAAGATCCGGGATTTCTAGGATGATCAAAGGTCCTGGTGCATTCGCGATTGCCATTCTCGGGGAAGTTTGGCAACACGTGCTGGATAATCCCACTCGTTCCTCAGACCGTGACCCCGCAGACAATGCCAGAACGATCTCCTTGCGGTGGGAGGGAGGGTATTGTAAACAATGGCGATCTGGTTTTCCTCGACACGGGCATAACATGCGGCACGCTCAAGAAATTTGCAAAAAACATGGTTGGACGTTAATAAATATTGGCGAGGAATTACATGGTAATTAATGAGAATTAAATGACCGTACGAAATAATTTGATTGCATGCGTAATTCCATGGAAATTGAACGAATAACGTCGTTTGAATTGAACAAATTCCATTTCGTTTAAATTGAGAGAAGAAATTCGAATCGTTAATACGGATTTTAAGAACGATATTACATGTGATTGAAGATGACGATTATTTCAAAAAAATTCGTCGGGAATTAAATAAAAGTAATTGCGAGCCGCGCGGAGCAGGCGTGGTAAC
This sequence comes from Lasioglossum vierecki, assembly GCA_028455595.1. Taxonomy (NCBI): domain Eukaryota; kingdom Metazoa; phylum Arthropoda; class Insecta; order Hymenoptera; family Halictidae; genus Lasioglossum; species Lasioglossum vierecki. The sequence goes on along the minus strand of CM052344.1, from coordinate 2,408,948 downwards.
AATAAATAATAAAAAAGCGCGGAGCAGCCACACGAGGGAATTTTGAAAAAAGATAGAAGCATCCACCAGAAGTGTAACAATTAAAAAAATAATATGGTGCGCGCAGCAGCCGTCAGGGAATTTGAGAAAATAATAATAATTGGGACGCGTGAAACAGTCAGAATATTAATAAACAAAATATCCTGTCGGAATGAATATAATAACGAGGCGCGTGAAGCGGCCATAATAATTGATGTGTCATTTGGCATGATAATAATAATCATGAAAATAAGGCGATCGAAGCTGTCATAATAACGTGTCATTGACTTAACAATATACGATTCGATAGTAATAATGCTGATCTGATGCAACAAATAATAATCAACATCGTATCATCTATATTGAACAGCCATGTCCCTGTGATTTTATTGTCAATATCGGATGTGAATATTCATACTGTAGAAGTTACGAATGAAAAAAAGAAATATCCACGCCAATCTGAATACGAGAAATGAATATTTCATGGACTATGTTAATAATATTGCACAATATGGTTGTAACTGGGGCCAGAGTATTTCTAGGTCAGGTGCAACAGTGAATTTTTCTTCATTCAGGTAGACAGTGCTTACTGCAACAGGGAGCACAATAGAGTGAATAGGTGAACGGAAGCTCTGAGGGGGGGATCGATAAGAACTGGGTTAATATGATCAGCCAAGGCAGCAGACTTCTTCAGCCTATCGTCCAGACATTATATTTAGAATGCGGATGCTAGAGTGAACAGCCCTAAGACACTTTGTCTCACTGTATCATCCACTATCAATCTCGGAAATATAAACCTCCAGAGAAACTACCGCATCGACACCCCCACCTCCTCCAATTAAATTAGTCTCTGCATTCAATTGTGCCTAACATTATTTAAGTTAAAAAATGAATGCGACAGGAAACAACTCTTTGGCGACCATCAAAGAAAAGTGTGTTGGAAATAATTTCTGATTAATATGAAAATTAATCTCGCACGATAAATCGTAAATAATTTCCTGAAGAAAATAATTGTCCTTCCACTAACAATTGCCCGACTAGTTATCTTCGCAGCAAAATATAACAAATTGTGCCCACCGTTATGAAAGTTAAAAAAATGAATGCAACAGGAAACAATTCTTTGGCGACCATAAAATAAATGTGTGCTGGAAATAATTTCTGATTAATATGAAAATTAATCTCGTACGATAAATCGTAAATAATTTCGAGGAAGGAAATAATTGTCCTTCTACTAATAATTGCCCGACTATTCTCTTCGCAACAAGATATAACGAGTGCTGCAAAAAGTCTCTTTCCAAAATGAGAGATACATTGAATTTAATTACTACACTCTCCACTTTTCGCGAAGAAAAATAATGAATGGAGTTAAATTCGTCTCGGCAGACTTTCACACTAAATTAGCTAATTATGTCGTCCGTTCTCTACACGAGAAAATAACGAAGACTACAATTTTGTCTTATTGGACATTTATATTGAATTTACCAGCGTTTAGGTTCTCTTTCCATTAAAAAAAATAATGAATGGTGTAAAATTCATTATAGCAGACATTTACAATCAATTTGCTGATTGTGAGATCTTCGTTTAGGAGATAGTAAAATTCTTCTCAGCGGAGTTACATGGCCCCATGAAATTAGTCCAAGTTGGAACGACTGGTTTTACGATTCCGGCGATTCCAGGATTTTTTCATAGCCAGGAACTCGAGGTGTGAAGTATAATAAGGGCTCGCATGATCCCTAAGAGGCCTGCGCAATACACGCGAGCGGGAACTCGCTTTGGAAACGCTCGAAACGCGAGCGGAGATTCCAGTCTGCGCGCGACACTTGTCCGAGACGCGTCGCGTTCCCGACATTTAAACAAGTGTGTACTACCCCTAATCTCGCGGTTCCGCAAAATAAAAAATCCTGACCGATAATAAACCCTACCCCATCGTAAAAAGACCTTCCCCGCGCCTCTGAAACAGCTCATAAAAAAATCGAGAAGAGTCACTTGTTTTATAGACAGGATTCTCGATGTGCAAGTAGCAACAGACAGTTTTAATCAGACTGGCGAAAAGATTATTATAAAATCGAGGGTGGAAGTTTGCACTTAGTGCTGTGAATTTTTGTGGAGGTTGAAGAGTTTCACGATGGGATTTTGAAAATTCTAATAGACTTTGAGTTGGTGAACAAATTCGATAAATTGTCAGTGACTCCGAGATATGATGAAATACGAAGTTGTTGATCAGACTGGCGAGAAGATTATTATAAAATTAAGCATGGAAGCTTGCACTTAGTTCTGTGAATTTTTGTGGAGGTTGAAGAGTACCTTAATGGGATTTTGAGAATTCTAATAGACTCCGAGCTGGTGAAAGTATTCGATAAATTGTCAGTGACTCCGAGATACGATGAAACACGAAGTTGTAGATCGTGATGCGATCTTTGTCATGTGAACAGAGGGGCAGTTTCGGTGCAGGTGAGAGAGCACAGGTGAGATCATGTGCATCGCAGGAGGAAATTGATCCACGACGCCGGGAAAATGGCCGTGAAGACCTGAGGAGTGTTATGAGAATGGAAATCGGGATGGGATCGAGAGCACCGCGAGGTAAGATTGACGGGATTTATCGTCGATTAGCGGGACGGGTCGTTAATTAACTGCAAGGGGACTGGTCGCGTCCTCGTGCTCTTTGAGTCACTGCGAAATATTAAAATTCAACAGACATTTCACAGTCATTTCACTTTCAATTTTAGTTTACTAGACATGTTATGACTTCTAATTCTTGTAGACAAAGGAATTAAATAAAATCCGTTTTTCTAAAATATATGTAAAATATAAAATCCGAATTTTATCGAATTTGATATTCCAGCCTTTTTTTTTGACATTTTCAGAAGCCATAAGTGCATAAAGATCCGCAGTCTAACTACTTATAGCAAAATTTAAAAAATTGAAGATGTCAATATATGATTCATCCTCTATTAAAATCATTAAGGGTAGAAATAAAAATTGCAGTCCATGTAGACTACATTTATTTTGCATAAAGATCCGCACTCTAATGATAAATTATCGTTCCCGTGCGATTTTTGTTAAAATTTGCAAGAAAAAATACTAGAAACCAATTTTATAATAGGGTTGGAGGAATTTGATATGAAATGCGATGCGCTTAGCAAATATTGCAAGCACATAGATGACCGTGCAAACTGAAACGAAGCTAAGTAGTTCAAGTAAATAATTAATATAGTGCGTTTTGATTGTCGAAGAGCTTTCCATCGGCTAATTCTATTCGGGGTGAATTATGCAGTTTTGAGAGGAGGCTGCAGGCAAAATGCGGAACCTAGTTTTTCCGTGTGATATTGTGAATGCTAGTGAAATCAATTCGGTCTCGCAACGTCACTCACGACAGCGAAGCTTTCGCTGCAATTGGCAGCCGGTTACACAAATCCGCGATTACAAATGCGCTCGGACTGGCAGCGACTTTCTGTTATTGGAAAATAATCGAAAGCTCGTTTTAATTGCCATTCTTTTTCTTACTGGAACAATGAGAATGACCTGGGTCGATGATTGACAATTGAACCGTGTTGCAGAGCACGTGTTCTTCGTATCTCTATTACTAAATCGTTGATTTCTGTAATATTTCTTACGAGAGATAATTGTTCTTTAAAATGGTATATGTTAATGTATTGCAACTTTCTGAATTGGGATATTATTTTGATAATTATATGATAATTATTTAATGTACGATATTAAATAGGAATTTTGTGGTTTTGGTGCGCAGAGACACATTTTTGCGTGTAAAAAATAATACATATATAGTATAGATTGAAACTATAGATTTTTTCTATGAAGTTTTAAATAATTGCAAAATTGCTGCTTTCTATAATTGCTCGAACTGTGTGCCGAAACCACAAATTTATTATATATTAATTACATTTATAATTATAATTACAAATAAATTTCCAATCGAGAAGAATTTTAATTTATTAAATAGGCAGACGTATAGTTTAATATTCTACCAATATCAGATATTAAATAAAAATATATAATTATTTTAGTCGTTGTTTAATCGCGGTTATTATGCAGTTTGCAACAGAGTTTACAGTTGAGTAAATGGATCAAATCCGCAGTCTACTGACAATCATCGTATTATTCTAGCTGCCGCGTAACCATGAACTCGGTTTCTTAATTAGCCTCGCCTTAGGCAGTCCACGAACTTGAGCTATGCTTTACGGACACAGTCCTCAAAGAAAGCGACTGTTAATTAGATTCGTGACGCTTCTCGCCAGCAATTCTACTATTGTTGCCCAGCTGGTTTATTAACAAAGTCGAGGTAATTCTTACAAAAAAGATAATGACAGTAGTAATTCTATAACGATAATCACGGCACGATTGATATCGGAAATTAATAACAATACAGCTGAGCAAACAGACAAGATACATGGCCAATTATAATAACTGGCCGCTTGATTTAGCTATTATTATTGTACTCGAGAACAATATCATAATATTCGGTAAACACTATACAGAAAATATATAGAATAATAAAATATTAATCTCATTAGCAGTTTGCTCGTAAAGTATAAAATAATGCGAATAACTCACTCAGATAATTATACCAACACCATTGAGCTAAAAATTATTCATTTTTCTAGTTTTGAATAATAAAAAAATTAAAAATAGGTGAATAATGTTTCTGTATAATTTTTCACAAGGGACGAATAATTGAAAGGTTCAATAATTTCCTGAGTTGTATAAAGTAGCATCTCAATAGCATCTTACAATCATAATAAAAATAATTTCATAAGAAAAATGATTGTATAGAAATCTTTAGTGGAGCACATATTACAATAGGAGCTGCAGAAAGACTAAATAAAATCAATCTTGTCGTTTTTACAAGGGAACATGTACTCTTTTAATGCTCGGTAGGTTTAGTACATTGAAAACGAAGAGCTTGCGAACAACATAATATTTTCTATCAATGAGAATGGGAGACCTTTAGTCGGGCAACACCTGTGCGACCATGAGGGTACCTGCACTTTCGTTCGTTCCGATCGTTATTGACTTTAATTGCAATTCCCGTAGGAAGAACGCTACGTGAACATGAATAACTAAACTGCGACAATATCGTCACATCTGTCACGAGTTCTCCTTTAACGATTTTCCTCGTTTCTATGAACAATAAGCGCATAGGCAGATCCAAGGAAAGCTTCCGAAATCGCCGAGTAAAAATGTCAGAATTCCCACTGATTAGTATTAGCACCGACGAAACCTTTAAATAAATTACACGAACAGCAGGAACAGTTTGGTCGCACACAGGAAAATGATCGGCCAGGCTCGACTATAGTCTATCGATTACCACTAACCACAATCGAGATTTTCCAAGCCGCAACTTCCCCGAACACGTACGTATTCGGAGTTCTAATAATTATAAGATCAATGAACAATAATTAATGTCAGCTATACAGGGTGCTCACCGAATAAAGAGTATACAGAGTGTCTTTTATTTGTGTAGACCCTGTACAGGAAACCGTGGCCAATTCGATACTATAATTAGCTCAATTCTCTATAATTTTTTCATTGATCCTCGACAAGGTGAATAAGAACTGTACCCGGTGAGTCAGCACGCACTACAGTCTCCATTATATAATCGACAGAGATGGATGCGGTTCTGATTGGTTGATTGTGTGGACACACTTGTTGCTCGACGATAATCATAAATCCGCCTAATTAAATTTTTTTGCCTCGAGACAATTCCACATCTGCCCAACCATGCTCGGTTAAACGCGATGGAATCGTTTGTGCATTTGTTGCACTGCAACTTTTAAAATGTAGTTTGGAAGTTGGTTGTAATAATTGTTCTTGGGCATTGTCGTAATAAAAGTTCAATCCAGACGAATTTAACATTTTTTACTCGGAGCTATTTTAACTGGAAAATTAAACATTTATTATACACTCAATGAAACCCCAAAAAATGTTCAAACAAAATACAGACTTCTAACACTTTCCTAAAAATAAATAAAAATGATCTATCGATTCTTATTTTTGCTAAAAAAAATATTTGTATCTCACAAAGAATTCCAGAATATTTTCTGACCAATAATATACACAATAAACCCTCTCAAAATATTAAAACGAAACCCAGGCTTCTACCACATTCCTAAAAATCAATAAAAACAGAAATTCTCTATCGACCCTTATTTTTCTGTGACAAATATTTCTGTCACAGGTTCTAAACAATGATACACACAATGAAGCCCGATAAAATATTAGAACAACACGGGCAAACACATTTCCCGGAATAAGCAGAGAAAAGAGAAATGGAGGAAGTAATAAGAGAAGAAGAAAGAGAAGACGATTGCTAGGAGGTAAATAAAAAAGTATCCCAAATGCAGACAGTTTTCCTATCCAAGACTGGAAAAGAGGGAGGGAGAGAGAGAGGGGGGATGCAACCTCGTCGAAGTTTCGTCTGAATTTTTCATCGGAAGTTCGCCTCTGCGAAAACCGTGCTGGAACTTTTTGCAGTGAGTTTCGCAAGGTTCTGCCTGGCGCAGGTAGCGCGGCGAGAATGCTTGCGGAAAAATCGCAAGCGCGGTCAACGGTGGCGAAAACGATTTCGTAGCTGGCCGCCGGAAATTCGCAACGTTCCAGCCGGAAATGGGTCGTCGCATAGAGAGAGAGAGAGAATAGTTCAGGGAAATCCCTTTTCGCGACCAGAGAAAAACAAATTCGAGGGCCAATTTCACGGGCGATTGCCGCGAATGAAAACCACGGGACATCTGCAAGCCGCGAAATTTTTCCCCTGAGCGATAATGATCTCGTTAGCGATCAACGTTGACGAATCCTACCGTCGATTACACGGTCAAGTATGTTCCCAATAGTTCCCTAACAATTCCCCTCGATAAACTCTGCTTTTTGAGCCGGTGTACACCGGCACGGGAAATTAAAAAGAGGGGGAGTGGATTGCAATTTTTTAGTCCGTGCGAATGCTGAAAATGACGGGTGCTTTGAATTACAGTGAGCGATTAATTATTACGAGACAATTGGCACGTTGTAAATTGAGTAGGGTAGGGTCTAATTTATTGGGAGAAGGGTGCAATTAATTGTGGGGAGCACCAGATTTATTGTGAACAGGGCCACAATAATTTTTGGGATAATTCACTGCTGTTGGTGAGGACGTAATTCATCAGGGGAGGGTTCTGGTGGTTAAAATTAAAACCCCACGAGTTGAGAATATTTATAATATTGTGAATTATGTAGATCAGAATAGTGGGGAACACTAGATTAATTATTAGAAGGGTGACCAAAATTGTTGGAGGAACTGGTTGCTGTTGGACAGGATGGAATTAATTATTGAGAGGGTACAATCTTTAGGGGAGAGCCAAATTAATTTCGGTAAGGCCCGAATAATTGAAATTAAAATTAGACCCCCAAATTAAAAATGCTTGTAGCATTATAACGGGGAAAACAATGAGGTCTGTGTTTCTGGACCACCCTGAATATCACAGAATGGGACCAAAGAGGGGAAAAGCAATCTCATGTCATCAGGCTGTGTCGTCAATCTGAAGCGACGTTTATGGCTGACTGAATCTATTGAAGCACATTTTGTTATTTCTGAGGTACACGTACACAGTGTTCCAAAATATATGTGCACATTTTTTTGTGGCTAATTCATGAGCACTCGAAATTGCCAAGTATCCAAAATCCAAGATAAATATATATTAGCAAAGTATATAGACTTATGAGAATTTTCCTTTGCCAGAGATAACATGGAAGATAGAAAACCAATTTTGAACCAGCCTGTAGAAATGTCTGCGGGACCAGGTCAAAGTTATTTCAAGATGTGAAAGCAAAGGAAATTGCCGGACCCCCCGGTGACAGTAATGGAGATAAGAGTATCTGAAAATATTTAGCAGCCCGAGGTGAGGGAAATTTGCATGGAAAATTTCGGGAAAGTTCAGTGGTCGAGGGTGGCCATCGACGACCCCCTTTTGTTCCCAATGGCCCGGAGGGGTCTGCGTGAATCGTTATCGTTACTTTCGAAGCTTTACTACCGCTAATTGGGCCAAACGACAGACTTTAGGCTCCAATTACGGCCAGGCCGGCCCACGTTTTACATAATTCCTTATAAATGATAGTATTGATTCGTCTTCATCCTCGAATGCATTCGACGATCCCAATATCACTGGACTATATTCCCGAGAAACATCGAACAATGTATATTTGATAAGACTTCTCTCTCTATTCTTCCAGCTTTATCAATTTTTAATAAAAACGGAAGTCTCGAAACTTCCCGGGAATTATTCTTGCTGAATACTATAGCTGTTTCTCTCGGAGATGTTGGATTTTTTATTCAGCAGGAGTTTCGTTCAGGAGAAAACAAAAGGTTGGGAAAGTTCGGTCTTGAAAATCATTTATAACTTTCTTGAACAATGTTCCAGAAGAATCTGGAAACAAGGTAACACCTGTGTAATGTGAAACACATGTAACAATATTGTACTTGATAAATAAACCAATCAGAGCAATAATAAATAGATAAAGTTGCGAAAGACTGAACTTATCGAAGATAACGGTGGTGATAAAAATTGTGTAATGAGGGGGCTGATGCAAGGGTTGATTTGAAATGGTAATAAGCTCTTATTGGGAAATAGTTATCGAAACAATTTGATTGACACGCTGATTTAAATAGTTAATTTTAAAGATAGTAGGATATTATTAATTTTATTTTTAATACTGAATCTGCGAGGGTTAGGTGAGAGAAATGGAGGGGAACAGTGAAAGTAACTGCCGTACCAGAAAATTGGAACATTAACTGCGTGAATCGATTGCACAGCTGGTGACAGCTATCAATTTTTAAAGCGCTCCGATTTTTCCCGTCGCTATTCATAGCGTTTGGGTCGACCACCTCGATACAGTCAAAGAGATAACAGTTGAAATCGAACAGGCTTCAGAAATTGCCTATCATCATACAGTGGAAAGAAAAATTACTTCCACAATAGTGTTCACCTATGGACAGTGTATCCCTCGAACTTTAAATAAATAATTTTTTCATTACGCCTTTAAACCAGTTCCTCCATAGTCAACTTTTAGTCAACAACATATTAATATTTATATGTATATTTATATCTATATAATTACCAAAATTCCTGTCCACAGTTTAAACTAATATAAAGAAGTCTGAGAAATTTAAAAATTCTGCAATAATCTGGTTCAGTTTAAAAAAATTCTTAAATACAGCTACAGGGAGGAGAATTCGAACTTAAGGGAGGATTTGAACGCGAAACCATCAATAATAAATCAGAGTTCACGCGAAGGGGTGTTGGCTATATAAATATTTTAGAGAAGAAGGAAAGACCCGGGCTTAGAATTATGCTCGGTCCACGGACTCGATCAACCGTGTAATATTCGGGGAAAAAAAGGATTTTCGATATCGAGTGGCACCGGCCAGTCGCCGTCGAGAGTTCTCGAGGGCTATCTAAAGATTCCAATTCGTCCTTCGTCGCCGGCGCGTTTCACGACAGCGCGAGGAAGCCGTGGGAAAAGACGGCTCGGAGGATCTATCTATTCTCGTAGATCACTCGGAGTCCTCGACCCCGAGCCGATTCAATTCCGTGACAAATATTTGACTGTAATTTGCCACGGAAAAAATGTTTATTCTGCACACCCTCTATATAATCACCGAACGCAAAAACCGTGCAATTTTTTAATGATACGTGCCTGAGTAAATGTAATTTTTGTATCAAGGTTTTTTTTCCGCGTGGTAAAAAAAATTTACCAAAGCAATTGTTACGGATATCCAATTTGTAATGACCTGCTCGTCACGTTGTTATAAAAATATCGCAAGAGAATATCTATTAATATTTTCGTTCTTTTTTATACGATCCCTGGAAGATAATATGTGTTCGTTGTTTATAATTATCATTGGCACCCTTTACAAGATTAACTTAAAGAGAAACACTCTGATGTGATTCGAACCCAGCACGTATATTCTATAAACAATATATGGTGTATATAAAACATGGTGACTAGTAAACAATTGGTTAATACTGATTGTCTGACCTATGATTGACTCGCACTACTGAATTCAGACAGAAAATTAAAATACAATTGTTTCTCATCTTACCTATTGTATATCTGTTAACTTGCTCCAGTAAGTTATTACTAAACAATTAGGTTAGACATGAAATAAAAGAGCGGTGCTCCAGAAATTCAACAATACCCACAGATTCTGAATAGAGACCGTCGCAAAATTTTTTGCAACGTCCCCAAAAGAAAAAAAGTTCGTCAAAAAGCATTCACCAATATACAGGGCGATTCTGTGAACTGGGACAAGTTACTGTTCTTTTTTAAATAAAAATAGAAAAATATGATTCATGTGGACATATGATTTTTTTTCTATATTTATTTAAAGAATAGCAACGACTTCTTCGAGTACTCAGAATCACCCTGTATAAGAAAAAGCATCAGAAAGCTTTTCCTGGCGAACGGGATTTCCGATTGCAGTCTCGCGGAGAGAATTTCGGGGCAAAAAGCGACGAAAAGGTTTAAGGGTAGTAATGCCGAGGTGCTGTGAAAAACGTGGAGTCTGAAAAATATTTTTCTGGTGTTGCAGGGGTGGCATGAAGTAGCCGGGAGAAGACAACGGTGTTCCATTGCCCCGAAGGGCTTTCCACCGACGACATCTTGAAGAACAGAGGCCGACATGGAGAAATGCACAGCGGAATTCCCGAAGCACGAGTGGAGACACCGTCTCAGCCTCCGTGCCAGCAGAAGGAGCCATCAGGTGAGAGAACACACCGACAGTCACACCGACAATGTTATCCTCGTATAGAGCCCTTCGATTTTTACACCCTTATCATGTTAACACCCTCCCAACCCTGCCAGTGAGTAATGGAGGACTCTTGCCTGACTATCCCTGGGATCCTTTTTCCGGATAACTTCGCTGACATTGATAGAGACACCGGATTCCTCCGAGGTGTCCTAAAGTTAGGGCTTGCTGAATTCTCCCCTTTCATGATTCGCTCGAATCTACTCCCAATCGACCGAAAAAAATTCGACTTTGTTGCTTACAGTTTAATCAAAGTGGTAAAATAAAATATAAATTTCTATTTTCTAAATATTCGATTCTTTTCTTAGACGTTTTCTAAAGTTAGGGGTTGCTCGAATCTATTCCCACTGTACCGAAAAAACTGAAGTGATACATTTTTGAAATGTAAATAAGAAAATATTCGATCATTTAATACCGGATATATGTTTTCAATAAAGCTTTTTTAAATTTTTTTTTACTTGATGTAACATTTTTCGGAATTGGAGAATTGAGTTTGCAGCTGTGTCCACTTTCATCGACACGGAGAAATGCGCTGTTTTATTTGCAGAAGTAAATGAAATTTTTTGTCGCGTATTGATATTTGGAGAATATTGCTCTCCATCGCCAACAATTTTCGAATAACGTGCGCCAGTTGCATCGATGTTTTAAGCAAGTGACGTGAAATAAAATGCAAGATGATACAGCGCATGCCAAGTTTATAAATTATTCATTACTCATTAATTAAAGAATATGCGGTGACGTCAATAAAAATATATACGGAAACCGGGCGAATATTAAACGAGTACCGAATACCGAGGAAGCTGGCAAAGGTGCAAAAATAAATTTCGAAAAAGAAATCTGATTACATAATAAACGCAAAACAATAAAAATTTCAAATTTTCCAGCGTGCCAAAAGCACATTAAAACCCTGCAAATTAATGTAGACCGAGGTAATAACCATTTCTGCTGCACACAGAAGAATAATAAAAATTTCAGAATTTCCAGCGAGTCGAAAGCACGTTAAAACCATTGACATTAATATAGACTTTATAGACAAAGGTAATAATAATTTACAATGCACGCGGAAAAATAATAAAATTTCATAGATTCCCCGGGAATCGGTAGCACACTAAAACCAATGTGAATATCTACAAAGGTATGCAATACTAATTTCTGCAGCGGACAGAAAACTAATTGCAATTAAAAGTTCTCAAACGGAGTGCACAGGACACTAAACAATATTACGCTTAGCACGATTTATTCGCGACTAACAATGCGGGTGGAAAATCTCGGTTTATCACGGCCGTGTAACTTGGCGAGCTAGCTACGGAATTCATCAATTTTTTTCCACAATTAGCAACGACTACTATGCAGAAGAGGTGAGATGATACCAGGCTGTTGTCTCGCGACAAAGTTACCTTTTTATTCAAAAGAGCTGAGCCCGGCTCATCCATTATTCACAAGTTTATTCTCGCCAGTGGTGATCAAGAGAGAGAGAGAGAGGAGGTGAGTAGAGAGTCACACGTTATTACATCGTGTCCACGAATTACGGGGACCGAGGGGAAGAAGCAATAATCTCGTTAGGCGAAATTAAAATCGAATCCCCTGAACCAGGCATAAACACGGCTTGGCTTCAGCCGGGAGAATTAATTGATCAACGTAACTCTCGCTCCGAGGCCGATCACAGAGTCCTGCGTTTTTCCACTCTCGCGGGAATCATCGATTGCAATTACTAGCATAATCTCTGCGCGGTGTTACCCCTACAGGAACATTGATTTTTGTGTCGAAGAATTATTCGTAATTTTTTTCGAACTTAGATGCACTTAACTAATTTATTCGTGAAATTAATTGAAGATATAATTCACGAATAAATTATTTATTAAAATATTCTCGTATGAAACGCAAAACAATTAAATTAATTGTAAAAGAGCACTATCGATTCGATTAACGAGCGCATTTTATCAGAGAATTTTGATTAATCAATTTTTGGTCGTTTTATCGAGAATGTATAAATACTATTTTAATTAACAAATTATGGGTTAGTGACGTTGAGTTTTTCCAGCATTTTCACAATTAAATAGACTGCAACTTTTAATTGTTACAGCGAAGACAGAATAACTTTAAATGAATTTAAAAGTGAATTGAAATTCAATCGAACTATTCCGATTATTCTTTAATTAGTCAGAAAATTGAGTTTACGGGGGGAATTTCAAGCAGAGAGCTCAGCGAATTTTCCAGTCGTGGAATCATTTGGGAGTATAAACGTTTCGAGAGGAAACAGAAAAATGTATCAACGATTACGAAACGATTGGTCGGTCAAGCGGGAAACAGAGACCGGTGCACAAACCATGGTTTTGTCATATTTTATGCAGGTGGATAGATACAGTAGAAATCCCACGGAAGAGAGGAGATTCGTATTTGTGTTTTCATCGAGCTCATTCTCTCTCTCTCTCTCTCTCTCTCTTTCTGTTCCTCTGTTTCCAACGAGCAATTATTGTTGGTTTAATCAAACGCAGTGCGCGACCGCCGTAATCTGCGGTGAAGTTTGAGCAGAGCGTTCTCTGACTCCGCGAATGCGTTTAATATAGAATTTAATAACCACCAAGTTCTGCCGGCGATTGTACGGGAAAACCTATTGTGACGCTGCGACTGCGAATTATGGCTGCGCTCGCGACTCTGACAAATACTTTGACTACCTTTGTAATCCTTTTCAGCGTTCAAGCATTCCTTGTCATTGTCATTATCCTTTTTATCATTGTAGCAATATATTTTATTCTTACGTGTTGTATTATTCGGAATAATAAATTGTATGTCTCTAGCTCATCAGGAAGTTAGTTTAAAATCAATTGCAAAATTTGCTACCGAACAAACAGACGGACAAACAAGAAAGCGAGCTAATAAAAACGTGGTAATATAAAATATAAAAGACAATCAAATAATATAAAAGACATGTCAATACATAATTCATATTATTTTTATCAATTTTTCAAAACGTCAGTAATACTGTACATCGAAGTGCGAATAACAATGTAATTCGATTCAGCATTTCAATACAGAATGTATTATTAAGAATTCATTGATCACAACACGGGCATTATTTTTACAAATTTTCATTTGATAAAAGTTGTCAATGGCTGAATAACTTTTGTACATTTCTGCAAAGGTTTTCAATTTTCCACAGACGCGTACGACGAGAATAAAAATTCGGATATTGAAATTGTATGGGAAACAGTGAATTGTTTGGCGTGAATGCAATCGCAGGTGTAATCGTAACAGTGTAGAATGAAAAGTTTCGCCTACATAGTTTTCGGTATGTAAAGCTGTGAAAGGTGTTCGAACACAGATAACGAGAGAGTCAGTTTCGAAATTTGTGCCAGGTGATACGTTATCATGCTTTCACGGGGACTGCGAGAGCATTGTGGACACACATTGACAAAGAATTCGCCGACCGCAGAAATGCCTCGAGTGCTTTGAATTACCGAACGATAAGGTTTGATTAAACCGATCTCACCGGAGCTTGCGCGATTTACTGGTATTTTTGGACGTATCCGGTGACATAGCAGTTATTTCCGTAACGTCATCCTACCATTAATACCGTGCCAGTCGACGATGATCATTAGAGCGTGGAGAATTCGATGCAACGGGAGTAATAACACTGGTTTTTTTTTTAATTTTTAAAAGATTTCCATTCCCAACCGGAAAAGTATGAAACATTTTCAGATTGATATTAATTATTTTTTAAATTAAAAAATTAGACGCACAGTTCCCTTATTGGCATAATAATTTGCATAATCAAATATATCCATACATTACAAAAATTAACAATAAAGAATTTTTTTTTAATTATAAAACATACCGAAAATTGAATGCAGGGAATGATTGAATGGTTGAGTTTAGAAATTCTGGTCTAACTCTAACATCACAACAATTCCCTATAAGCGCTATTAAACAATAATTCAGTGTTTCTCATAGTGATAATTGATATTTAATGATCCCCAGCCGATGGTAATTAACACACGTTGCTTCCTCTCACAACACATATCGGTTTGCAAAATCATCCGGCAGTGTAAACGACCCGTTGTTTGTAATTCATTCCAATCGGTGTTCCCATTATGGTAGACCGGATTGGGATAATTAATACGATGTGCAATCGAATTTACTCGACGCTACTGGAATTATGAATACATAGTAAGACTGTTTCTGCACAATTGGTTGAACAATCGAATTCGTTAACATAATTCGAGTTGCATACATACGTGGACCTATATTTTACAATACAATTCAATTGTTAGGTGTATCAGTTTGTACACTTTACAGCGGAAGCTAAAATTTCGTGTAGGTTTCGTTAACAAGTACTATGCTAATTAACTAGCACCGTGGAATCATTATCAAGTTCCCGAACTATGTAGCAAAGTGTTCAATTCAAGGGCTAGGAATCTTGCGCGAACTACTAACGAGTTAATCAAAACTCCTGCTACCTCTAATTCCCAAGAAGTGTGAGTGTAGGGGCATTCTATCTAATTAGTTAACGGTCTGCTGATCAACTAATTATTTTGATCTTAATCATTTAGTATCAAACTTGTAACCAATATGGTATTACACGGTTTGACTTCATGCAGAAGTAGACTTTGCAAGGAGTTTAGTACTTGGAAGCGTCTTCAGTTTTCCGAGGGCTGATTTTTGCACGGGCTTAATGTTCGCAAAATTTAGGGAGATCAAAATTGGCAAGCTACTCCAATTTATGGAAAGCCCAAATTGGAGGAGTCCCCAATTTTGTGGAGTCCTTAATTTTCCAAAGTCCCCAATTTTGCAGAGTCCCCAAATTTGCTGAGTCCCCAATTTTCCAAAGTCCCCAAATTTGAATTTTCATTTTTGTAGAGTCCCCAATTTCCCAAAGTTTCCATTTTGGTAGAGTCCCCAAATTCGCAGATTCCAATTTCCCAGAGACCTCAATTTCGTACAGAGCTTCATGATTAAAACAGAAAACACTGAAAACGATACCCAAAGAGAACAAAGGAGCACTCGCTTAGTTCCAACTAGAAGGACTAGCAATATCTGGCACAGGAAATATAATATTAGCATACGAGATACGATTCGTTCGCATCACAATTCTTCCGATCAGAGAAAAAGGGTCAGGGCACATCTCAAAGGAAGGAGAATGCACATCCTTGCTTCTGTACCGAATCCGAAAGAGAAAACAAGCAATTGGCTGAGCAACAGCAGCAGCAGAAGCAGCAGCGAATTTCACCAAGAAAAATTGGACCCGGTAAGTGAAACAAAAGCGAGACAACGGGACACAAAGGATACAAAGGATTCACACGGGAGTGTGGGCCGACAGGATTAAGACATTTTCACGGTCCAGAGTGAACAATGGCTGGTGCCGTAGAGATGCGACTCGTCGAGCGGATAAACGGAAATAACACGCTTTATGAAACTTTATTGATCAACCAAGAGAAGATTAATGAGATCCTCTCGCTCCTGTTCCACGTAATTGCTTCGTGTCTAAGGAGGCGACCGAGAAATTTGTGTTTTCCCTGATCGCACCAAGAAGCCTCGGAAGATATTTACATTCCATCAACGGGGATGGTTGTTACGTGGCAGGAAGGGAAAAAATATCGGAAAGGGAGACGATGTAGATTGAGCTTCTGCGATTCGAGACTCTGGAGAATTGTGAGCGTAGAAATCGAGCCAGCGCGTGGTTGATGACTACATCATCTTGGGAACACAGTGAACACTCTGAGATTCGTCACGAATTTATTTAATTAAGAAATCGAAAAATAATTTTGTGCAACAATATAATTTTATTTCTTTTTTAATTTAAATTTCATCAAAATCGGAGTACGCAGACCTTTACTATACAATTACCCAGAATTTTTCTGAGCTACCCTAAGTGCGTCAGAATAAGCAACAATTTTGTGAAGGTGTTCCGAATCAATCTTGACTGCAGAATTAAAAATTTTGTCGAATCTGCCGTCAACGAATAAGAATGAAACTGAAGAATTCGGGACTACTTTCAGCAGTCAGAAAATGGAAACGATAAGTAGCTCAGAGTAGACTCAAAGAGGTGTAGGTCTATAAATATTTGAAAATCACCACTGACAAATATACGACCCGCGAACAAAGTCGTTCACCTATTCTCTCTGCAGCAGTGGAAAATCTGATTCTCGAAGACCGAGATTCTGCAACATTTAAGAGGAAAGGAAAATGGGGAACGACGTCAATGGAGGCCATACGGGTCTCAGGAAGTTCGTTCAGTTTGCCATTCGGCGAGACGATGGCTGATAAAATTCTCAAATCTGTTACATCTACTTCCGAGACTTTACCTGCGACACCGTCGACAGAAAAGAGAACTCATAAAATGGTTAAAACGAGCCATCTAGGATTTTTCTGACCAGAAATAAGACCATGAACATTTTTATCAATATATTCTTCGTTCCTTTCCACAGTTTTTTTCACGTGGATAATTTTCCGAGGACAATTTTATGCGAATGTTTCAATTAAATATTGCATGACCATTTTTGTCCAGAGATTTTTACAGGAATTTTTGCATGCAATGGAAACCTGATCAATGTTGAATAGATAGGTATGTGGATAGATCGGTGGGGAAGTATTTTTACATTTCCCAGTCGAAATTTTCCAATATGGTCGAACTGCGGTCAGGATTAATAAAACATCCTTGAACGGCTCCCTCAGGATGAGTCGTTGAAAGGAGCCGGACTGAAAGGACACAGCAGACAAGGTTTCTCCGACTGATTAGGAAATAGAAATCTAATCAGTGCTTCTCCTCTGCTTCATCGGAGTCTCGCTCGGGTTTCTTTGAGAGTAGCTCCTTGCGTATAAGATAGCGAAATACCTCTAATTACGTACTACCACTCTCCTTTCTTCTGATCGACCAGATTACACTCTACTTAATTAGCCAAACATTTAATTTACCGTTCAATTAACTCGACTACTTCGTCTGCATGTCTGGCTTCAAATAATTAACAATTTGTACAATATCGTCCAGACAACAATGGACTGAAAATCATCCCTAAAAAATTCTTAGTTTAAAGAATTTGAGAAAATTCTAAATGGACAGACACTAAGGGTGCACCCAATGAAAATATTCAATTATGGGATTGGCATAGTTCTTACTGAAAAATTCGTAGAAAATCCTCCACATAAAAATTGATAAAAAATAGTGCAACAAAATCTGAGAAAATTCTAAATGAACTCTAAGGGTGGACCCAACGAAAATCTTCAAAAATAGGATTGGCAGAGTTCTTCATGAAAAATTCATAGAAAGTTCTCCACTTAAAAATTGATAAAATATAGTGCAATAAAATCTGAGAAAATTCTAAATGGGTTCCCTAAGACGGAACCGGTAAAAATTTTTTAAAAATGTTGACCCAATAAAATTTTCTAAAATTTCATGAATAGGATTACTGAAGGACTATGATTTTCTGATTGACAGGGGGAGGTGCCGAGCCGACCAGCAACAGGATCAGTTCGGAGCACCAGGCGATGGGCCAGTTTGAGGCAGCACGTGAGCAACAACGAGTCAGGGAAACCCCGAGTCGAGCTCCTCCTTAATCCTCCGGGATCGAAGTCCTCGACACCGTCCTCGCAGCCGCACACGCCTAACACGCCGCGCACACCGCACACACCCCTCAAGAAATCCAACTGGGAAGTGATCGAACATCTAACCGGTGCACCAAGGCCCTCCATTATCACGGTGAGTCACCGATAGAAACACAATCGAACGATCCAACACGCGTTTCCCCGTGTACCTTCTACCCTAGCCATTTTTGACGGGAGAATGGACGTCGACACAGAGAACGTGGAATCGAACAAATCTGTTCCCTGGGAGATGATCCCGGAGCACACGTCGGGGATCATCCGTGAGATCACGGATTTTCTGATGTGTGCGCATGGAATTTGCCTAACACCCATCCACACCACTTTCCATTTTTATGAGATCGTGGAAACACAATTTTTATATTTTCCGTTCTACCGAAGATGCTGGGTTGGAAAATATGTTGGAAAAGACTAACGATGTTTTAATATTGTATATATAAAATGAATTTATTATAAATTGTGTACTCTAGATGTACTTTAGAATGTTTTTAGAATTGTACTTTTTATGAGCCAGTAGGAAAAACGTATTTATTTGCTTCACTCTATTGAGGATTCTCTGGTTGGAGAATATATAATGTACAAAACACATGTTTTGGTAAAATATGTTTAAAAATGTTGTTTTGTATATCGTAACAAACCAATACATTGATTATATCCTGACATAAATCCAGAATAAATTGAGAATTATTTTTGGTAGAATAGATAAGGAAATTGCTCGAGGTTATACGGCGAATGCATCGTTTACTATAGCAATATAGCAGTGATTGTATAGAAATATAATGAAGAAAGTAGTATATCAGGGAAAGATCAGGAGCAGAGCAATCTGCGATAGGGAAAAACGAATATCCCCGGTCCCTAGATACAGTAATACTATTTTTGCAAGTGAAAGGGGAAACTGTGTGTTAAATGGACGAACCCTCAATGTGTCCACAGATGGGCAGAGGCTCGGAAGTTGGGGTTGGACTCACGAACGGAAGGGAAACAACGCAGGAAACCACCGTAAACACGTCGATAACACGACCACCGAGGAAATGCTCGTTGTGTCGGTTTTTGAACTCGCTCTGCGCCTCGCATCGCTTCAAAAACTTGCAGGTAAACTCGTGTTAAAACGTTTCTACCTCTGTCCGTTGATTTTATTTTAAAAAATACCATTGCAAACTCTATCTCCACTAAGTCGAAAAAATATACACTGCTCAAACCGCCGGAGAACAGATACTGGAAACATTCTGTTCTCCTTCGTTCATAACCGTGGAAAATGACTGGAAAATTAGTTTAAAAAAATATACATTCTGCACCGTTAACTCCTCCGGCATGAATAACAAAATTGAGTAGAAATATTATCACGAAGATATTTCTTCCATTAGAATTTGAATTTGTATTGAGGATTAATTGTTTAATCGGAGAGGATCGTGTTGAATTTTCTGTGAAGCTTTAATGTTGATTTCGCACGGTTTCCAAGGTTAAATACGATAGCCTCGGTACGTACTCGTACTTTCCCAATTAATGTTGTAAATCCGCCAAACCGGAAATGGAAAGGCTGTTTCCGGTGAACATTCTGACAGCTGAGAAGTAATTCCAGTTTCGAGCGGCTTAAATGGGGAAATAGAAAATTGTGCAACAAGTTCGTGGCGAAACGGACACGCGGATGGGATCTGTCTGAAACTGACTTGGAAACTCCGGTCAATCTCTATCTTCGATCGAACCGACCGCAGATTTTCGATTCAATTTTGCTTGTCAGAAGTTTGAAATGCTGAGAAGGAAATCCATTAACAGGCAACGTCGAAATTTCAATACGCGATACACGGAGCTACCACAACGTTCGCAGAAACAGGAACGAAATAACACAGTTTATTGATGACCTTGAACTTGAGATATGTTGTCAAGGACAATATTATGAACAACTTTTGTCATTACATTCAATATATGTGATTGTTATCATTCATTATGTTTTGACAGTGTATCTATAATCTTACAAACCATTGCAAACTGCGTTCGCCATAATCCGGGACTTCGGTAGCCCGACATTGAGGACGCTTGATCGTCGTCGAGGAGCTTCGATTCGACAGGCTGGCTTCCTAATCAACAGCTCAACCTTCGGAGTACCCGATAATCCTGAGTGCATTGATCTGACCGGAAACTACACCCTCTGATTGAAAGCAAAACTCTGCGGCCTCGGATTTGCTCACCTAACTAACGGGAAAATCGAGTTACTGCTCATTAGACCGGCCAATCAGCTTACCCGTTTTCTAACCGAGTCATTCGAGTCAACAAGTCATTTTCTGAACCCCTTGACAACCCTCGGCAACCCCATCGTCGTCCCCCGTGATAATTCATCAAAGTATCTGCTGCAACTTCTCGGGGAAAATAATCTAAAAATGATTAAAAACATGAAAAATAAGTTGTGGGCTGATGATATAAAATTTTAGAAAATTTTCTAACAATTTTCTAACAATAAACAGCCCTTTCCATTAAGGTAAGTGTGAGTATGCATAAAAGAATTATTTATTGACTTGCCTTAACAAAAAAAATCGTATGTTGAAATGTGGGAGTTTTTCTAGTGAGAGATGTGTCCTAATTTTCTTTAGAAAATGCCAGTTCATAGTTTTGGAATTTATTGCGAGACACGTAGCTCGTCTTATGCAACGAAAATTCCAGATTCCAATGAATTATAGCGTGTCAACGAATGCTCACTGCCAAGTGGATTTCTTTCCCCGAGAAATCGGATCCACCGTCACAGTCACGATCCTCTCACAACAGCACAAAGCCAGCCTTTCAATCAGCCTGTCCGTGTATTTTCGTGGTTCCTTTAATTTTAGGATACTCCGGCCGGTTGTGTTTTCGGACCATCGACCAAGTAAAATTAAACTCTTCACCGTTTTTCTGTTTCTGGAGGCCGAGGCTAAATTAATCCTCGAACCGGAAACAACTGCGGACTGGTTCGGGACTGGTCCAGCCGCACGTGACGCCCGGGAAAATTAGAAAAGTTGCGGATTGATCGGGAGAGAACCACGGGCATCGAAACCGTTCTTTTTTGTCAAACCGATGCAAATTGAATCGCCGCGATGAATTAATCGGGCCATCCAATTCTCGTTCCTGATAACCCTCTTTTGTTCGATTTCATGAAAGAAACTCGGCTAATGTGAAAAGAACGACGGAGTTCAAGAACGGCTTGAACTGTTCTTAATTAAATTCGTTACTGAAAGGAGGAAAGTCATCAAAGGATGTTTATCCTGTTTCAATATCGCTATACTGAACTTCTCGAAAAAGGAACAAGAATTTCTGCTTGGAGACCACGTTTTTTAGTGAAACACCGTTTACCTCTTTTTTCGAAGGTTACTGGAATCGGGTCAGATTCCAATTTAAATTATTTTATATTTCCAGTAGGATAAAATAAAAATTTAAAAAATAGAATTGCATATTCAGTATTTCTAGTTGGGTTATATAAAAATATGCACAACTGGAAACAATTAAAAATTCTACCTAGAATTCTAATTTAAATACTTTATCTAGAATTTCGGAAAATTTTACATTCTGAACATCCCCTAAAGATTTTGGTGTCTCAGGATTTTCTTAACTCTCTATCAATCTTCTCGCGCTCTGCATAAAATATTTTTTAATTACAGCTGCAATAATCGAATATGAACGTTCATAATAATGGAAATACGAGTAGCTCAAAAAACTGCGAAAAAATTTCCATCACCAGAGGCAGTGCTCGCAGAAATGGAACATTGCAGGAATCCACAGTCTCTTTCCAAGAGCACATTTAATATGAAATAACACGGACCTCGAAATTACTACAAACATCAGACCACACATTTAAACATTATATGTATCATTTCTCTAAAAACAAAAATTACAAATTAAACAGAAGCTGTCTGTGAATTGTTGTAGCGATTGTTTAAAATTCTCATTCATTTACGACGACAGCAAACAAATTGAGCTGTCCGAAATGAAACAACTTTTAAATGCTCAATCGCACCAGAATCCCTAACAAACTTCCCTAAATAACAAACCCAAAGTTTTAATAAAAATCCTCTCCATTTTCAACTTTCCGTGCTGTGAAAAAATAAACTCAATTTTGTGCATAAAAATTCGAAACATAAATTACAGCGAGCAAACTCCTTGTTCAATATCGTGTACAACGAGTACTGAAATTTTCCCTCGTAATATTCTTTATTAAAAACATTGTGAGCTCGCCGAGGATGATGAAGAAAATTTTTCGGTGAAGTTGTAACGTCCGCCAATAAGATTCGCCAAGTTTTCGCGAGGGATGCACACGGCACTCGTGCAAACGGCTGAAACCTTGTATCGTTGATCTCATGCCCCATAATCGTGATTCCCGACGAATCCCATAACGCAAATCTCGGCTAAGCCAGGATGGCTCCATTCCCACGCTCTTCGAGATACAAGAATATTCTAGGGAACGTTTCGCACCGCTTGTTCCGACCGAGCTATGTCTAGATTGCAACATAGTGCTTCACCCTTTCGTCCCGAATACGGCCACGATCGCCATAATAACTACACCGGCCCTCAACAATATCTAAACGCCTGCTACAATTTATGCAACACCTTGGAAATACTAGCACGAGCCTCCTAAAACTTTTAAAACTTCGTGTTCTCAAAATTCAAATGAAGAGAAATCTTCTTTCGGAACAGCTTCGGAAAGGTTGTTGAATTGTTTGAAGTAAGCATAAAAATTGAATTTACCATGGGAAGCAATTAAAATTACCTGCGGGCGATTCAACTGTTTTTTTCTGTCACACTTTGGAGCATTTCGAAGGCAGTAAATGTAGGAGCGAACCGAAGGATGAAGCCTGGAGGTTTTAATTAATTTTAATTAATTTACTCTCTCGTCAGTGTGAGAGCAACCACCATGCTGGCAACATGGGCCTAGGTCCGTCGTATCCGTTCCGCGGTAAATCTCGTTCGTTGACGAGCCCTCCAGGAACGTTCCAGGTGATAAAACACCTGGTTTATGTCACGCGATTGCCGGACCGGTCTTATCCAAGCCTCGAATAGAGGCGTTTCGACGGAATGGTTCTGACAATGCCCGATACTCGAGTCCGGATTACGGGCGGGCGGCTTTGGCTGACTGTAGACGATCAAATCGAGCTGACTGTGATACTGTGATAAATTATGACCCTGCAATTGATTTGCGAAACCACCCAGAACACTCCAAAATTATTTAGGAATTTTTCAATGCAGGATGAACAAAGAAAAATACATGGTAATTAAATAGAAAAAATCTGCATACTCCGATTTTGAACAACTTTTTCCTTTTCCAATTTAAAGCTCCTCAGAAAATGTTACTTGATGAAACCATAAAACTCTCCAGAAAATGTCAGTTGGTTAATAAAATTGCAAATCTTTCTGAAAAATGATTGAATAGACTTCCTCGGGAAAAGTTGTAATTAATAAGTAGACTGTGCGTCTTCGTACCAAATGAACTTCTTTTAAAGAGACTTAAAAGGATTGAAGATTGAAGTCGAAGTTAAGGGAAGATTGTGGCGAAGGATGAACTATTTTATATATATTCGTAATGTTCTTTCCAGGTGGAGATGTTGTACCAAAGATACTTCCTACGAATGAACCAGAGCAACATGACGCACGTGCTGGGCCTGCTGGCGGGACTGGCAATCACTCTGGGACTTCTATTAATTATGCGACTGTTTATGGACGGTACCCAAGAATTTCTAGTCATGCTGGAGAGACCTGAGAACCTTTCGCTGGCTGTCACGCTGATTTTCTGCATTGCAGTTTATTCTGGTAATGGGACAGTCATTCTCTCCTAAACAACAATTTTATCATTGTTAATATACATTCTGTCATTCTACGATACTCTAAATCATATGTAGCATGACGAATTCCACGAAGAATTTAATTTAATTGCATAAGATAAGAAAATACTCGTGAATTTCATACGAGCAAGTAGAACAAGTCAACACGGGGTCAGACATAGTAATAGTAGATTGGTCCAAGTAGAACGAATCAATAATAGGTCGAACATATCACTTGAACCATTGCAACAGATCCTAACCAGAAAATAAATTATATAGATTAAAAACATGACGATTATATAAAAAAAGCAAGTTCAATAATGTTCATAGTAGATTGGTCCAAGTAGAACGAATCAATAATAGGTCGGACAGATGAATTAAACTTTTATTTCTCCTTAAAAACGTAGTCTGGCAATACCCAAAGTGCAATTAAGAGAACATCAGTGAATTCCAACCAGAAAAATCGTATTTCATAACGGAACTTATCGGGCGAAATAGTACGAGTCAATGCATGGTCAGACACCGCAAGCGTTTAATTTAAATAAGCCTCTCTCCACGAGCTCGATCAAAATATCGATGTTCATTTAAAAACATGAATTCCGTCAAAAAGCGAACGCAATTTGTCCCGCCCACCTACGGCCTCCACGTCACCGCGACTATAATCCTGCGACAAAGTCGTGGTAATACCAATTACGAACAAATTATATCTCCGATGGTATTCCTCTGCAATTTCTCCGTCTGTCTCCTCGGGATAGAGAGGAAACTGAATCGCGGAACAATCACCGCGACGAATGTTTCGAAATAGTCAGGAGGAAGATAATCCCATGGGGTGGAATACCCGTAAGCCTTTTTCTGTCGTCTGTGTCGCAACGACGACAACGGTGACAAAGCCCTCGGTCCATTTGCCGACAGCGTAAAACCATGCGTCGCACGACGTACTGATAAAAACGACCCCTGTTATCTCTGCTTTTCCCGTGGGTGTAACGAGGAAGATCAAACCGGACAATAATGGATAAAACTGCGTTAACGGAATTCCCACTCGCGGCCGCCTCTGACGGTCAAACATGGTTTCCTGCTCGTGCAGGAACATCGTTCCTGAAATATTCCGCCGCTGGAAATAAAACCGAGGCTCCCACTGTTGTTTGTTGTTACTGCGCTCCCCGTCGCTTCTGACCCCCTGTGACATATTACTAAACAAATAACATCGGATCCAAACCCATCCTATACGCAGTGACTGATTTTCGCAATACTTGTCAATTTCCATCAGGGACGTCACTGGTTTGATTGATCACTCCATGCATATTATCAAGGACTATACTCCTCACAATTTCAATAATCCAAATGCCTAAAAATGATATTGATTTCGGTAATTATACAGACAAGGTATGCGTACTCCGATTTTGACGAAATTTTAATATGTTATAGATTTCGACATTTTGAACAACTTTTTCATTTTACAATACAGGGAGATCGCTTTTAGTTTTCGATATATTTGCAAAAAACTATATGTTGCCGCGGAGTGTGCAAGAATACGAAAAATTCAATACAGTATTCGCCATAGTTTTTTGCAAATATCTCGAAAACTAAAAGCGACACCCGTATATTGGAAAAGGGGAAAGTTGTTCAGAATGTATTGCTGCATAACATATTAAAGTTTTATCAAAATCGTAGTATGCAGACCTCGATTTTCTTTGATTTAAAATGATTTTCCTAAATTTCGAGTGACCAATACTTGAAAAAATATTTTCTCAGAATGATCGATCATCGTTCATCTCTGTTTCAAGGGAGATTCCATTAAACGTTTTATGGCCTACACTTGCAGAGCCGACTGTAACTTGATTGTTTAATTCTAATGGAGCACATAAAATGTTTTAACGAGCGAATTTAATGTTCCAGCGCTGGTGGCGGCAATATCTCGACCAGGAATGAACGAGGTATGGTTGGCAGGGGTCAGCGTGATAATTCTGGTGACCCTGCTGGCCATGCAGGTGTCGTTGAACATTCACCTAGCCCTAGGCTCGAAAGAACATCGAAGTGGAGGACCTCTAGCAGCAGCCTGGGCTGTTTGCTTCTTCATCTACATGGCCTACGCTCTGCTACCAATCCGACTGCGATATGCATGCGTCGCCGGGTTCGTTTTCTCGGTGGCTCACTTGATCGGTGCATTCGCCCTCTACCCATCCCATTACCCAGCCATGATGGAACACGTAAGTACCATTACTAACGCCCACTGATCGCTGGTTTGCGTGATGCAGTGATTTAAAGTATCATTACTTAGGGCGATCTCGCTCGCCTGAAAAGGCTGCGCGTCGAACTGTAGGCTCGAGCGGAACAAGAATCCAATAGATACGACGTCAGAAATCAGAACCATTATTGCACGATTTATAAAAATTGCTGGGAAGTCCAGTGGTGATTTCCCAACTCTGATTTAGGCCAGTCGTGTCAGAAAAATAATAGAATGTTAATAGAGGTGACTATAAAGGTAAGAATAAAGTGACTGTGAAGTGAAACTTCATAATTGTTATTTGAATAGCCCAAATTGTGGGGACTACAAACATTCTGTAAATAAATGAGGGAGACTAGAAAAGGACGGTCCAAAAGTAAAAATTGTGATGGTGACTAAAAAGCTAAAAATTTAATAAAGTAACTGTGAAATAAATTTTAAAAACTTCATGTAAATTCTGTAAATAATTCTGTAAATAAATTGAGGATTATAAGAGGACGATGCAAACGTAAAAATTGTGAAGGAACTAATTGAAAATAAATTCATAGCGACTATAAATAAACTATGAAAAATGTGACGCCAACAAGGAACTTATGGTAGCACTCAAAGATCACAGAGTCTTGTATTATCAACAGCACAGTGACTATAACTCACGGAGCTCGTGAATTGCTGACTACAAGCGCTAAAGCAACAATAAAATAGCCCTCCAAGCCATCGATTACAGCGGTACAAGAAAGGAACTATTCATAGTGACTCTAATGAGCCATACGACAGTCCCAATTACAGGGGACTATAAATATCATCGCCGACCGTTAGTCAACGGGGATAATAATAGTCCAGGGAAACGGAAGCGAGGAGTCGCGTGCTGGCTGTCAAACGTTGCACGGAGACCAGAAGGAAAACCATCGTCGTCGAGGAATTTGAATGCCGCTGGCACCGACGGAAACTTCAATGGCCGAACGAGAGAGGAGAGGATGCAGAATGCATCGAATGCATATGCAGTCGTGGGCGTCGTTAACGACGCCGATTATTATCCGAAACGGGGCAATCGACGCGTCGTTGGATCACGACACCACGGCGATGCACGCCACGCGAGTGCATCGGTGCAACACGCCCGACTGCACGTGTTAATAATAGACTGCAGGTGGATCAGAAGGTGCAACTAAGATACACCGGAGAATACTCGCAGGGAACGTTCACCTTGCGGTTCCACAGTGAAGGCGGCAACGGGGCCGATCAAATTGGACGATCTCCAAAATGCATTCACGATGCACTTCTTGTAAAAAACTCTTTTTTCTTTGTTATCGAATTAATGAATTTTTATCTTAATATTCTGTGGTTCGAAAATTTAATTCTCTGTGGTATGACAATGGTATGGTCAGCGTGATAATGAGAAAGATTGGAGAATTAGAAATGCATTTTTGAAATGCACTTTTTTTATTGAAATAAATCAATCTTGATTTCATTACCGTTTGAAAATTTAATTTTCTGTAGAATGACAATGAGATAAATCGTTGAGGGAATTAGAAATGCATTCATGATTCACTTTTTGTAAATCGAGTGGAGCATTATTGTTTTAAGTGGCTGAAGATTGAATTCACTCGTGAATGACAATAGCGCGAAAAAAAAACGAATAGAACAATGACTTGAGTGTACGCAGAAATGCAATGGGGATGCACTGACGCGTGATTCGAGAGAAATTTTATTATTTGTAAATTCTGACGTTGTTGTGGAACGTCAATGCTATGATAGGAGAGACAATGGAGCTTTGCGAGAATTATAGAGGGATGAACGACAGAAAACAATCATGTTCCCGTGTCTCATTAAATCGTCGAGAGCGGCGGCGGCTAAATCTTCGAGGGGCGAATGCTAACGAGCAACAATAGACGAACGAGCCGGTTAACGAGCTACAAAGCGCACCGGATACCTGACGCAATGGCGCATAGGATTAGCTAAAACCCTATGATCGATATACAACGTACGAATGTACCGAGGTCTGAATAGAAGATTTTGACCGTGGCGTAATGGCTCTGGGAAAATGGCGTACGCACATGTGCAGCCACGTACACAGCGAAACTATTTCGGATTAATTCGACGGTCAACACCGTAATGACGGTAAATGGCTGACCAATTATTTGTCAATGGGACACTGCAAGCCGACGACGCAAACTGAATGGAAATTGCTGATCCCTTGCCCTTTATCCGTTCAAAAATCATCATCCCTAACAGATGAATAGAGACAGCGGTCCTCGGACAATTTGCAAAACTGCAATATGGAAATTCACAAACGGTTAAAATCATTTTATTCGAGCAACGTAAAAATTACAGAACCCTCTGGGAGAATTTACAAAAATGCATAATGGTAATCCGTGGACTGGGTAGAATGGTTCCGGGATTTTCTATTCCCCGAGGTCCGCGTGATTAAAATAACTTTATCGAATCAGACGAAATTTTCAAAATCTGCGGAGCACGTCCGACTGTCCTCTTATAAATAATGGATAGCTTGCACAAAAAGCCGACGAAGGATAAAATATCGAATGCACACAGTCACGTGGAAATAATCGAACCGGATATTATTAATACGCGGGACTCTCGGCAAAAATTGCGACGGTATATGTTAATTGGCAAACAGTGGAATTAATCAGGAATTTAATTTTCTCCTGCAGCATAAAATGTATATTTTATTGAAAAATTATAGTCGATCGAGAACGTCCCTTTAACGATTAATTACTCGCGAATATTATTTACAATCTGAATACTTTCAAGTAGTTATTTCATTAGATGAAAATTTAATTATGTTGGAGCAGTGTAAAGTTCCACGTATAACCAATTATAATCGGTTCCGAAGAAACTGAAGCGAAAAAGCTTGACAACCTATATCAAGGTCATCAAAATCGGTGAGGATGCCCTTCATGCAAATAATTACCCCGAAGGTTAATAAAATTCTTTTGGGTGTTGGGCGAAAGGGTGGAGTAACAATCGAGTACCGTATCCGCAAAGTGAAACAAACGGCGCTAACGAATGCGTGAGGGAATTTCATTCGGAACATTTGGAGGGATTAGAACAGGGGGCACGGCTCGACGGCGCGGCACCAAATGGAAAAATTAATTTGCCCGTTTAATCAAGCTCCTTGCAGTCGAAACGGAGGCCTCCTGGCGCGGCAACCGTGCTCGGGAAATTACCGGATATTGAAATTGACGTCTAATTAGCGCGAGTTGCATTACTCGGGCGGCGGGCGCGCGCTGATCGTGTTTTGTTCGATTAATCCGGGACCTTTGTCCCCGGGAAGGTTTAACCGTATCAAAGGGTAAAATTGCTCGGCATTCACGCTGCGTTCTCCTGCACGCCCCCAACAAATGAGAAACTGCGAGGACTCGACAAGCACCCGACCCGTCAAACGCCATTTTTCAAGCGGACTCGACGCCCGACGACGCCACCACCCACGAGAACAGCTGCGAAATTTTCAATTCATCCCGCCGCCGGAGCTCCCTTGAATTATTCAATGACTGTCCGCGACAGAACAACGCCAAACCGGCGACGTAATCGCGCCGAAACGACCGCACACTTGCCACACTAATTCCTGTAAACCCTTTATTCCTTCTATTCTCCTGGAAATAATGTTTAAAGACCGATGAGAATTCGAACAATTTTTTTTCACAACCAGCTGTTCAATTTCCAGCATTTTTCTATTGAAAGAACGCGAAACATTCGCGTGAGTAGATGACTGGATTTTTCCATAAAATTTGTAACGATAATATCACTAAATAAAAATAATCCGTCCCGTGGAAAACGTTGAAACGCATTAAAAATATTTCTATCCGTTTCCATCGCAATTTCGACGTTAAAAACAATCCGCAGTCCGGCGGATTATTTTTATTAAAAAGCAGGTTACACGTATGGATCATTTTTGAATTTTGTGAACCAGCAGAGAGGTGTCGATAAAATAAATTGGCGATTACTTTGATCAGAAATTTGATTCGCTATTTACGCGCAGAGTGACGCGCGAAGCGTGGAAATGAATTTTCTAGAATGAAACGACACAGGCGGATAGTAGTTTTTAAAAAGAGATACGTCACGAGTATACAGAAGAGATATCGTAGGTGGTTCGCGGGACATATGCGTTGAACGATAAGAGATAAGGAAACAGATCGATGCAGGAGGGGGTGGAGGTAGGCATAAAGCTGACAGGGTCGACTCTCAAATCTCACGGAAACAGTTCGTTCTTATTGGATTTCCCTAGCAGCTTTGTGTCTTCATCCATCAAGCAACCCTGCACACGATTATCGCGGACCAATTTATTTAAGTATTATTATGCTGAAAGCCTCGCGGGAAAGATAGTCGATACCCCTTCGACGTTTATTGATGCACGGAAACCCTGTCTCTGAATACGCGATGGCTTTACTCCTACGCGGTCAGCGTTATATTTCACTTGGTCGTTTAAAATAATTATTGCACCCTGCTCCGTCATTGATTTGAATCCCGATATTTTATGCGCCGAGTCGGCTGAAACTGTATAAGCAGCAATTTCATATGACGAGTCGAATGAACCATTAAAAAATGGACATTTCGAATGGACAATTAAATACGTACATTCGAAACAGGGTAATTAAAAATAAATCATGATGCACAACATTAAAAATGTACAATTTAAATGTACTATTAAATATGGATAATTCAAATCCTGAATTAAATATGGACAGTCAGAAAAAACAATTAAAAATGACCATTCAAAGATGAGAAATTTGAATGGAAAAATCGAATAGACAAGAAATTAGCAACATCACCGCAGCCCCAATTAAAGCGAGTATCCCCTAATAAATTATCTAAAACTATATTAAAAATTGCATGCATAAAAAGACTATAAATGTACATCGTGGTGGACCTAATGCGGCGATATATTCGTCAAAAAAATAAAATAAAGACGTGACCGAGTGCCATCAATTCCCGGTGGTGATCACACTAAATTATCGCCGTGTCCCGGCTGCATCCCCCAGACAGCAATTCCTATGAAAAATGGTTCGTTTGGAGTTGAAAAGCCGAATAAAAATGTCTGTCGAACATAGGCACGTAGCTCAGGGAAGACAGGGGTCTGTGGACGACGGGGTGGAGGTACGTTCCTCATAACTGTTCACGGTACGACAAATTACTCTTGGCTGGACGTGACTCTAGCCTTCTGTCTCGAACCACGCGAGCGCAGACACCCGCACATATACACGTACACACTTCATTGAAAGGGTGCTGTGAGAATCTGAAGTCAAGACAGGGGTTGCAATCACACCGCGGTTAGGACGTGACGTCCACCTCTATTAGAGGCATCTCCTTGCTCGACGCGTCTACCGGGTGTCCAACACCCTTTGAACAAGACTGTTCAATCCCCGACAAGCTTATACAAGCTGTCAAAGCGTCGACTGCATGCTGAGAGGCCTCGAGTGGCCTACCCACTGCAAAAGGAATCCGTTATACAGCAGTCTGAATACTTGATACGACCGAGAACGCGGCCGCGAAACGGCTCCGCCATTTTTAACGACACGGAACGCACCTTTTCAATTTTCAAAAAAATTTTCAACCTCACGAATGGGCCAAAACTCGCTCAAAAAAATCCAGGATGGTCAAGACAGTCCACGTACTTCATCCAAAAAATACAGGATGATCAAAGCAGTCCATAGACTCTATCCAACAGAACCAGGGCGATCAAGATATAAAATATATTCAATCAAGAATGATAGTCAAATCGAACAAACGTAATTCGAATGAAAAAAACAGCAATCTGAACTTCATAAATCACTTGTGGAGCAAAAAGAATCGGATTGAAAGGGAGCAAACCTACTTTTCTCTATAGAATCGAATTTCCAATATGTTCGGCTAATAGAAGTCAAAAGATCAACGGCGAAGGGGCGCAGCAAAAGAATTCGAATGTTTGCAAGAGTGGCGAGTCAATAGTGAAGAAAGAGTTGCCAAGTTAAAGGAAATCGTGCGGAGATCGAGAGGAGGTTATACGATCGAGAACTAGTTGAAAAGTCATTCAGCGACGACCTCTGCCAGGAAATAAACGTATCTGTTTGGTCTCTGGGCAGCAAGAAAAAAAAAGAAGTTGCACGACGGCGCTGCTGGCTCGACAATTTGTGAAATTGCTGTCCGGCTACAAAGAGAGTACTGAACAGAGAAGAGAGAGAGAGAGAGATGGGAGAGGCACGTTCAGGTGAATCGTGCATTTCGAACGGGGAAATGATTCAACCGAGCGAGATACTGCGATCTTGAAATTGTGATCGCTTTTGTGCTGTTCGCGGAGACGGGAGACCATTAAAAATATATTTAGAAAAGAAATTGCACTCGCGTCTCCGATCTTAGTTGCTTGACACGAAGGCGACGATAAATCCCCAATTATTGGTACACCAGGATTTGTTGCTCGCGCAGTTTTATTCGCCGATTCTCCGACGGATAATTAGATTTTCAATTTCGAAATGTAGATTCACAATCTGTAGAATAGGCTGCCACGGAAATCGAGTACTTTAAATGTTAATTGGTTCTTAAAATTCTATTCTACGCAGGAGGTAGTACAAGTCTTCGGGATGTCGAATGAAATCTTCGAGAACTTCAATCCTGAGAGCAGATTAAATTCTCCGACGACTGAATCTTCCGGATAATCAATCTTTCAGCAGCTCTGCCTCGGATTTTCATAAAATATTTCACCCGGCGTCTATCTTAAAAATTCTTTAAAAATAGCGCGGTTTCATGACCGAGAAATAAATCCGGATCTTGATTAGGGGGAAATGCAGCTTTGATTAGCGACGGGTTTACGAGAATGGAGAGTCATTGAAGTGGTCTGGCAAGAAAGTGGGAAGTCGTAAAAGCCGATTTGATAATGACAAATCCAGACGAGCCCGCGGGAGTCAGACGCCGCGGTTAAATCGAGAAAATATGTCTGTTCCCAGGGAACTTAACCGCGCAGAAACGCGAAAGGGAGAGTTGGCAACCATTTGCGAAATTGCTCGGTTAACGAGCGTTCAAGGGACGCTTGGGATTCGAGATCTGCTCTCAACAATCTTCCCCGGGAACATCAAGCGGAGGCATTTATCAGCCATCTGTTTCAAAGCCTCGATCAATTAACAACTGCTATTTTTACCAACAAGAAAATCCCGTGGTCGCGCCAGCCATTACAACAAAGCCAACGTACACCTTTGCGATCATTGTCTTGCTATTTTTCTGGACAACTCTCAATTGACAAATAGAATCTGTCTGTTTGTCTGTCTGTCTGTATGTTCTGTAAAAATCGTGCACTTGATTTTAAACTAACTTCCCGATGATCCAGAATCTTGTTTCTGGATGATTGTCCGCTTAATTGACAAACAGAGACTAGCATTGGGTATATTCAAGTTTCCTGAAAACTTTAAAAAGCTAAAATCAATATGATAGAACAAGATATCATAAAATTTCTTTCGTTTTCAAAACAACACGGAAAAGTTGAGCACTAGCACCGTGTGATTGATTCTGATGGCGAAATTAGCCCCGTGAATGATCGGGCGGGGGTCAATTTGTTGTGTTTGTGTGTGTGTGATCGAGTACCGCTAAAATAAATGTCAGATTTAATAAGAAATGATGCGCGGTGTATGGAGAATTGCGTGATAAATCGCTAAGGCTACGTTAAATTTCGAAATAGTCGAGAAATCCCGAGTGAGAGAAAGAGAGAGAGAGAGAGGGCAATCGATTAAACGTCCGCGCGGTAGGATCAAAGACCACAGAAACGCGGAATGCACGCGGAAGGACCAGCGTGCGAATGTCAGTCAGATTTTCAGAAACAGAAGCTGAAGAAGGGAACTGGAACGGAATGCCAGTGGGAAGACGGTCTGACAGTGATTCACGAAACTCGATTAACTTTTCCATCAGCATGCTAGGCGTACTTGGCTCCGGTGTAACGCGACGTCCTTCATCGTTCGCAGCCCGCTTCCGGTTCGGCAAACGTGCGAGCATCGATTTCATGCAAAATCGATTGGTAGAGCGAATGCTCTTTTCTCGCGACGATTCTCTCTCCTTCGCGCCGATATTTCGCACTGATACAGTTTTATTCTGCTATAAGACGAATGGCCGAGAATTTATGCGTCGTCTCGCAAAGAGGATTTCGCGCGGAAAGATCTCGTTCAGCGAGTTTTTCTTTATCAAAATCCGAGGGAGAGACGATGGCGTTGCAAAGAGATTCAGAATGCAAATTAAACGGAATCAATTAACCAGAGTTTGACTGGTGGCTGCTGGAAACACAGAAAGTAGTGGGCCAATTTGCTCGGTCAATATTTTACATGATACCGACCAGCAGCAGGGTTGGTATTCAGCTAGTGCGCGGATCCGATCGGCAATTAACTCTCGCAAATAGAATTCGATTATGCTGATGCGCACTTTCAAATATATTTCGGGAGCTGATTTTTGGACGGGTCCTTGTTGTAGCTTTGGAAGACTTGGAAATAGATAAATTGCTTTCTGGTTCGGTTAAAACGTCGACGTTCAAAACTCGACAAGGTGCTTTCTCAAGATAAAGGTCTGCTCTATCGCGTGGTGTAATTCGATTTTCCGCTGGACCCCTATTTTTTTATATAAATTAAAAAATATCCTCAAAAATGTGTACAAAAGTGGTGTCTCTCCGTCTTTAATGATTGTTCAAACATGTTTAAACAATCACAACATATTACTATTGCACAGTACTGTGAGTACAATATCGTATATAATAACATCACAATATTTGTTCAAAGTCAAAAACTACGTCTTTTTTCAAATTTCTCAAAAACACAAAAAATTCTAAAGTTATATGGAAACATGAAAAAAGTTGGACAGTGTAATGTGCCTATCAGAAACACTCCGACCTTTTCGCTAAGACCTTGACGTCACTGCAGAAAATCAAAAACACGCCATAATTATTTAGCAAATAAAAAACCAACTCATCAGCAGATTCATTCGCGAGATGCCACATTCATCATGGTTCGTTCTCGCGAAGAAACCTATTCATCAAAAGCTCCGAACGGCGAGAGCTTTATCTTGAGGAAGACAAGAGAAATTTGCAAATCTCGTCCTCGGAGAATTCAACAGTGCTCCGGGAGCTTGTGACGTCAGAACCCCAGCAACCGAAGCTTTAACTATTCATATATTCGTCGATTTCAATAAAAAAAGGAGGAACAAAATTACTGCGAGACGTACACAAATCTGGATCCGGCACGATGTATTTCCGAAACCCTTGGGGATCGAGCCTAAGGGGAAATAATAGCTTTGGGGATGCCGGGACACGTTTGTACATTTTTCTTTGGCGAGATAATGCGATTATAGATGGGTAGAACATCTATTATCAAGGGTTTCTTAAGAATCATTATTTTCGACTGAGTTTTCCGTTTTACATTTTCCAATTGTGCTTGACATTTTTATGGAAATACGCTGTTTTTCTTTTTCTTTTAATTACGAGCACGAATATAATACGGGTCTGATTATTCTGTAAAACTCCGGCAGGATACTGAAAATTCCGGGCGCGATTGCGTTGCAACAATGATACCGAAAAAAGACTGCGGATTTATATTTCAAGCTGGACCAAAAAAATTATGAAACAACACGCATTTTATTCCTCGTTATTTGCTCCGAAAAACAGGTTCCCAGTTGTATTTTCGCGAATAAAATTTCTTGCTGATTGAAGTCTTGATTAAAACCGAGAGAAAAATTGATAATCTAGTATATTCGTAATAGAGAATTCGATTTGCGAAAGAACATTTTTTCCTCGGCGCGGGTAAAGCACCGTAAAAAAGTGATTAACGGAGGAGAAGTCGAAGTTTGAACGGTACCGCGATCGATGGCGAGTTTCCATTTTACCGTACGAATGATTCAATTTTTTCCGAGACTCTAGGGGAGTGCAGTTTGCCTTCGTTCCGCGTAAATCGACAGAACGCTGAACATTTCCCAGCGTTATGGAACATCAATAAACAAATCGCATGAACGAGAACAATCGAGAAAAACGTGGAGCGCCTCTTCTCGAGCATTCGAAATTACGTTACAAATGGAAAACCAACATGCCGCTGGTAATTGAGTCTGCCAAGACCCAGTTAATTAAACAAACATCTGAAAAACAAAGACTCCTGCGAACACGTTCAAATCCATTTATCTACCTCGCCGAGGTAGATCTATATATCGTCGAGGTAGATAAAACGATATATATAAATATTTATTATTTGCCGATATTTATATTTAAATGCCGAAGAAATCTAAGGCAAGAGAAACAATACGGAATTCGAGATAAATATTTTGCAACACGACCGTCTGCAGCTGTAATAAAATTTGTGGAGAACCCGATAGAATTAATGGAATCCATCGATAAAGGACGGACGAATTAATGGTTGACGCGGATCACTTAAATTCCGTGTCCCTGAAATTTAATTAAATCTAACGCGTTTAACGGCGGAAATGGAATTGCTGGAAATATGGGAACCGATCGCAAGAATGCAATTAATATCGGGATTTTGCTGAATTTTCGTGGAATATTGCAACACGCGTCCTGTTTCGTAAAATATTGTTTGTGTAACGAGCAAAGTCTGGGTGGCGATAAACGAACGACAGAAATATCTAATTGGCAAAATATTCGATAAAGGAAAATACCTGCACACGAGTTGAGATGCAACGTTCTGTTATACCAGCGTCTTTTATACTCCGTTCCTCATAAAATCATAAATGGACTTTATAAAAAATATCCAGGATGATCAAAAACAGTCCATGCACTTCATCCAAAAAATTTCACTTGGTACACAAAGCGATGATGCACTACCGGTCACGATCGTCGCGCGATGATGTACTACACTACCGATGGTTCGCGCGTCGGGGCGAAATGGATCCGTGAAGTGGGGACGAGTCAGAGTGCGCACGCATAGTAAAGTAGAGGGGGTTGTCGAACGAAGTGGGGATCGCTGAACGCGATGACGTAGTTCGCGGGGGGATGAAAAGGTAAATATTTAATTGTTATGTTCTCCGAAACGGTAAGACTTTTAAGATTTTTTTTTTAATAATGCATTGTCATCCAGTTCTGAGCCATGTGTGCAATTTCAAGTCTCTAGCTCATCAGGAAGTTAGTTTAAAATCAATTGCAAAATTTGCCACCGAACAAACAGACAGACAAATAAGAAAGCGAGCTAATAAAAACGTGGTAAAATCCAGGATGATCAAGACAGTCCACGCACTTCATCAAAAAAAATTCAAGATGATCAAAACAGTCCATGTACTTCATCCAAAAAATAGTCCAATGAAAGAAATTTTGGAAATTCTTTCTGTTCACGAGGCCACTTTTTCCGCGAAATAGCGACGACTGGTGATAAAACTGGAGGCTTATGTTCGACGCACAGATGGATGCAGACGAGAGGAAAGATCGAAACATTTTGGGACCATTGAACCGGAAGATTCAATTGGCGTTTGAAGCGAAGAATCTACGTTGCCCGAGCACGATCGGATATACGGGGGATCAGAGAAAAGCAACAAATGCTGGGAATGCCGGATACGCGGATGAACATCGACGTTGTCCCCTGCTTCCGGCATTGTTTTCGTTCGAACAAACGCTGACGCGTGAACCAAATTTTCGAATAATGTAAACCGATGCTCCATCTATCTATTTTCCCACGAAATCATATCGCTGCAAGCCAAATCGTTTTACAAAATTATTTCCCGTTGAATATTCTCACTGACGTTTTCGACGTGCACGTGTATTTTGGAAAATTATATTCGGTCACAGGAATGTTTTTAAAAATATCCTATAAAACAACAAATCTCTCTCTCTCTCTCTCTCTCTCTCAGGTAGAAAATATTTATTTTGCATGAATGTGAAGGGATAATCATTATTTTCAAACATATTATTCGGACCCTTATCATCGGGGAGGAATAACAATGAATTTTTTCCGACATTCAGTAAAGAACAGGACTCGCTAGAAAACTCGCAGGATTCCACCGTGGGAAGTGGTTAAAAGTTCTAGAAGCAATTAGCAAGCTGGTACTCGATAATGCAAATGAGATACAGGGAGATCGCCTTTATTCGAGTTCTGATCCACCGATGAAATGCTTTGAATGTTAATTTGGTCGATCGGTTGGAGAACGTTCTAAAAGTTTGTCCTGACATCCTAGAAGATCGGAAGAAATATCAAATAAAATACAATCAGATAATCAATGTAGAGGGTATACTGATTTTTCCCTAGTGATGGAATTTTCGTTTTAGTTTTGGAATTGTGATTAAAGAGGCACTCGACAAGCTCACTCGAAGATAACCAACTTCCTAGGAAATATCGGCTGGATACATCACGACATCGCGTGGATGCACGATCAAATGTAAAAGCTACAAACTTCCGGTAACAGCCGGCAGGATGTACAGCAGACAACTCGTCAAGTTGTCCCGGTTTAAGTAACATCCTGTTGAAGATCAAGAAACCATGAATTTCATGGGATCGTTTATTGAATCTTCTCCCGAACTTACATCGTATTAAACCACTCTGCCAAATGGAAGCCAAATGGATGACATATGTCGTTCTTCACTTTTGCGAGCACTGTAAACGATAAACCAATCCCATCACGTCCAGCCAATAAATCCCCTCAACATGACGAACAATGCAATCATAAAACATATGACATCACAGTCGAGAGCATCGCTAACAATTTATACCGTTAAAGAAATAATTGCAAAATTCCACTGAATTAAAATCGTACAAATTCCTGATGGTCATATATTAATACAAAAATCATTACGAGTACAAAGGGGTTGAAGTAATGTTTAGAAAAATAGGAGTAATAAAAAAATCTTAGACTTCGAATCCTTTCAAAAAATTCAAGAATATTGCAATGTTGTGAAATTAATTTTTAATCTTGCGAAAAAGAAATGGAGGAGGTAATTAAATGAGCAGGAGAAAAATTCCCCTTGAAATTAAAGTGGAAGGGAATAAGAATTTTTTGGAACAAATGAGGGCAGAAGGTGAGAGAACGAGGGGTAATATAAATTGCAAAGTCTCGTGGAATAATTTCGTGGGAATGAGGATTTGCGTGGAATGGAGGTCATCAAATGATCCGAGCCAGAATCCACGAGCCTAAATAATTAATTGATGGAGAGGTAGGCACAGGTAGGTGAAATTGAAATTTGACTGGGAGACGGGAAAACGTACTCGACGGTACCAAGTGGCCCTGGTGTGCATAATGCAACGAATAATCTCGTAGAATTCCTGAATAATTACCTGGCTAATTCACGTCGGTTTAAATCATTCACGGGCAGCGTTCTCCGC
Source organism: Lasioglossum vierecki (assembly GCA_028455595.1). Lineage (NCBI taxonomy): Eukaryota > Metazoa > Arthropoda > Insecta > Hymenoptera > Halictidae > Lasioglossum > Lasioglossum vierecki. The sequence continues at coordinate 2,369,273 of CM052344.1, read as the reverse complement.
GAATACCTGGCTAATCGGTTCCGATATTTTATTCCACGGATATTATGCGAACTGTGACCGTAGAAATGAATTTTTCTTGCGCCGTTCCCTCGCGTCCACAGAAAAATTAACTCTTGGAAGCGTCGAGATAATTACACCTTGACCATAACTCAAAGAAGCAAGGTCGAATTATTTTCTTCGAAAACATTAAACAAAGAATAACGCCACGAAACCACAGGAAACAATTTAGTCTTAAGGAGGAATTTGTTGGTATAATTTATAGAAAAGGAAATCGAGAAGACCAGTTCGAAGAAAAAGAAAAATCCCGATCGAGTCGCCTGACTTCCTGAATGAAATTCCTTGGTGGCTCCTGAAGGATTCGAACGATGCTACAGGTGGTTGCTGATAAAGTCTCTAGTCCATAAATTGCCAATAACAAATAAATTAATCAGGTAACACCGTAAGACAACGTACTCGACGAAACTGTATTAACAGAGCAGATTAGCGATTTAATCGACCGCCATTACCGCGGAAAATAAATAAACGTACAAATAAAATAATCCAATGTGAAATAAAACAATCCGATAAGAGGTCCAATGAAATAATCGAAAATCAAATACATAATTCTATGATATACTTAAACAATGGATAAACTCAGCTTGAACCATTATGCTGCTCATTAATTGGTAAATAATTAACACCGCACTATTAACATGAATAATCGGGTAGCAACACGGATCATATAAATCCTGGTGGTAGCATGATTAATAAATCACGGTACACAGAAATGAGCTAGGGGAGTGGCCATCAGCATCGGTTCCAGCAGGACCACCTTCAAGTTAGATCAAAGAGCCGCGTTACGCGCGTACTAAGTGTTTCCTATTCACCGGCGACGTCAGTTTAATTAGACTCGGGCTCCACAATTAGTATACTCGCGCTTCGGCATCCAGCGGACTTCGCAAACTCAATAAACTCGGTCCTTTGACCTGCTCCTCTACTTTTCTCTCCCGGAATTTCGAACTGCCTATTGTGCTATCCCACGGGAATCAATCGCGTCACTTTTAATTAACGAAATTTGTTGGCCAACTATCCCGACCAAGACCCCTCCACCTCGTACACAACGTTTGAACATTTTCATCAAGCAACCCGTATCGGGGAAACATTTTTTAAATTGTCGAGATAAAATTCAGTTTTTCAATTACACATCTGTTAATTGCAATATACGAAGCTTTCATTTTGTCGCGTTTTATCGCATTTCTGTGAACGAATGTGTAATACTTTATTCGAGCGATTTCCCTTTTTGATTATTCAGTCCAAATAATTTATAAATAATTATGTTTATTTATCATATCTGATACGGTTAACAAATCTGGTATATAGTAAACTAATAGTGTGTTTTCTTACTGTATTAATTTATTTTTCTGAAAATGTTGTTTTAATTTTTTCTGATACTTTTCCCTTAAATGAGACATATTTGAAGGTCATCAAAATCGGCGAGGAATCCCCTAATGTAAATAATTACCTCAATTTCTTTACCCCAATTGAAAAAGTCATGCAGCGAAAGGTTAAAATGGGTGGGAGCATTTATAATAATGTTTGCGATGTTTGCTGTAAATTTTCGCGAAATAGGGGCCTGATGAATAATTATAATTAATGCGAGATTGCGCGTGTTGCGCGAATATCGAAACGAACGGGGAACGACTGGAAAGTGTGGGATTGAATTAGGTGCAATTACCAAAGCCAGAGCTTAGCAACCATGTGTTGCCTCGGCAGATATCTACCCTCTGTAACTCTGTCCCGTTCCCACGATCCCTCCACACCGACCTACCACTCTGATAATCCTCTGTTATAGTTTCCCGAGTCTGATCCCTGATCCATTTAGCCTGAGGACTGACCCTGATAAAACTTCTCTGTTTACAACCTCATCGTGTACCATCGATGCTGTGCCTTCAGCTGATACAGAACTTCGACGCGCAGTTTCTGTTATTGTAGCTCCTGAATGCAGCCCTATCTTGTGAAACGTACGACCACCCTTAGATTTATTCAACGAAACGGCCATAAGCTAAAGGAATCCAGAGTTGGGCAATAATCTATTAAAATTTTAATCGTGATTAAAAAAAGATTAAAAAAAGGAGTGATTCGAAAATCGGCGATTAATTTTTTGCCCAACTCTGGAGGAATCTAGGGCTGAAGCTAATTTTGTGGAATCTAGGACCACCCCTAATTTGATGAAACCCGAGATGACCCTGAATTGCATAGAATCTACGGTTACTCTTAATTTGATGTACGCCTCGAGTCACCCTTAATTTTGTGGAAGCGTAGGACCACCCCTAATATAGCGAAGCCTGGAGTTGCCCTTAGTTTTCTGTAAACCTAGAGTCACCCTTAATTTTGTGGAAGCTCAGGACCACCCCTAATTTCATGTACGCCTAGAGTCACCCTTAATTTTCATAAGCCGACGTCACTTTCCCTTGATGAATCCAAAGCCACGTTTAATTTTCCAGAGCAGTAATCTGACAGGATCTGAAATCGGCTATTTGCTCGTCCGATGAATAAAGAATGGAATATATCCGAGACTTCGCGAGATATAATTTGCAAGGTCCGACAGTTTCATGAGAGAAGTAAATTTTTCTGTTTCAGTTGCTGAGTTCTATTGTGGTGGTTGGCGGAACGAATATGGCAGGTGTTCTGACCCACCACCCTCGGGAACTCGCTCAAAGGCAAGCGTTCCTCGAAACGAGACAATGCGTCGAGGCGCGACTGACAACACAAAGGGAGAACCAGCAACAGGTACGCGTATACCTTGAATGTCATAAATCCTTGATAACTGGGGAAAGAACTCCCTCCGCCCTTATAATAAAATGCTGCAATGATTCTCTTTCATGCTTTACCGGGCCTCTTTGTTTTTCTCTTAGCTAGTTTTCTTCTTATTAAATGTAGAATTCTTCTCCTTGCATATTCAAGTTGACAGGGAAACGCAATTTGGACATATTTATTAGGATGTTGCATGTGAAACGTCAGATTTCATTGTACCTAATTTGAGGTACTAAGTTCACGATCTTTATAATTTAATTATAATGTTTTATATTAACAAACAAACAAAACTACGTATAATATAAAATGTTTAAATTTATGTATAATTTCACTAATCAGCCAAAGAAAAAATCTTATTACTTTTGCTCGAATAATTTTTACATTTAGAATATAAAAATATAATTTTAATGTTAATTCAGATATCGTTACTTATTATTCCTGCGAGTAACTTTGTGATTGACGGAACAATGCCGCAACATGTTCCGCCCGTGTAACTAAATTAAATATCAGCATGTTGATAGTGTTACGCGTACCAGGTGAATAACAGAGTATTTCTAAATATTTCGAGCACGGTCTCGCTTTGTAGCATAACGGATTACTTCCGGTTTGCAGAACTTCCGCCGCGCCGATGCGAAATACAGTTGATCCGAATGTCTGCGTAAACTCGGCGCGCTGGTGAACGACGGCAGTTTACACGGGAAATAAAATTCGAAGAAAAAGCATCGCGTTATTCGGAAGTTTGCGCGACGCAAAATTGAATGTTTCGCGGCACACTCTCTCTCTCTAGCTCTCTCTTACGGGAAGCATCGAAAATTCTCAATTTAGTAGATCGACAAGCGGAAACACGTAACACGTTTAGCCGGGAAGTTATGATCGACGTAGACGAAACGACCTAACCAAATTTCCGTCATTATAGTTCGCGGGGAGAGGCTTTCACTTTGCCCTGGCTTCTGGTTAATTAATTGGCCTCTGATCATTATTTATGGCGTAACCTACCGCTACCACGTGGCCACGATTCCCATCTGTGCCAGATCATCGGAAAATCGATCGCTTCGTGCCTTAATTTATTTAAAACATCGCAATTAATAAATCTGTATAAATAAAAATTAAAATGCTGTTCGTTGATAAACGCATCACTTAAGAACGGCTGGACCGATTTGACTTATTTTTTTGGAAAAATGTTATCAATAATCCGAATAAATTAAACTTCGTTGAAAACCTTCATCACGAGTCTGGCACGGTAAAGCGGTTAAAAAAGGAACTTTGAAGTGGCTTGTAAAAATCGTGTTAGCTCGCAATAGAGTGTCTGCAGCTCGAACGTGTGAATATTTCAGCCACAAAAGAATGTTTTGTAACTTTAGAACGGTGATAGCTTAATTGAGGTCTGACACTTTGATGAATGGTAAATTAAGTGTCGGGACTTATGGCATTTAGCAGAGGCAAAGCGGCGAGCCCAGCGCAGGCTTTGGCCAACGTTGAAATAAATTCGCCGGAATTTTTGCGATTGCGGGAACATCAAACGGCCGAGGCGACTGTGGCGCACTATGGGTCAAACGGAAGAATTCTGTGTCAAAATTAAAGAACTTTCGACAGAAATTAGATAGAGCGTTGAAATTTTTTTAATTAAAGCTGAAACATTGTAGTATATACAAAAAATAGAGAGATTATGATACATATGTTTTGTAACCTTAAAAAAATAAAAGTTAACTATTTAAATATAACTCGACTTTTTTTAAATTCTGAGGTCTCAGAAAATTTTTTAGACATTTTTTAAAATTTAGAAATTAAAAAAAAAATTCTGCACGTGGTATTGGAAGAACCACAATTTTCTTGAACTTGTGCAAGTTTAACGAATTTTTTCAAGGTTAAAAAGTGTTCGTATCGCAATCTCTAAAATTATTTTAATATTTTTCCCAAGTTCAGCTTTCATTTTTAAAAAATTTCATCGCTCCATCGTTCTTTGATTTTGACATAGAATTCTTCCGTTTGCCTCATAGTGCGGCGACGATGCCTCGCGTAGTTCTCATTGAAGTTGAGCAAACTGGTCCGCTCGCAAACAGATTGAGAACTCTCCGCGAAAGTTCTCAAGCGTTTATTCAAAAGGACGCGGAAATCCTTGACTCCCCGGCATTTATGGGGAAAAGATGGAAACTTGAAATGTCACCGGTTTGCGAGACGATGAAACAGCCTCGAAGGCTGGGAATTATTATTAATCCGGACGATCAACAGGATCTAGGACAAATTGCTCAAAAATGTACGACGAAATATCCACAGTAATTCCGAGAAGAAATCATTTTTCGTCATTGTGCGTGTATCAATTTAGCAGATTGTGCACACCTATGGCTACGAAATTCAGCCTCGGTAAGTTTAGGAGCCATAAAGTTGTTGTTCACGTAAACTTCGTGGATACGAAACTGTAGCATGCTCAAGCTAATGACTATGCTCTGCGGAATTTGTGGACAAACACCGCTAATGCGAAACAGTATCATAACTATTATCGTCGTGTTTTGTGCCTTAGTGAAAAATTCAATTATTCAGCAACAATGGTCCAGTCTTTCCAGGTACTTTCACCTGGAAAGTATTCCGAACTTAATGAAATTTTGACACGTCATTTAGGGGTATTTTGGGGGTGTCGCATCTGAGTTTTCGAAACTTGACAGGGTGGTTTCTCAAGACTAAAGTCTGCTCTATCGCGTGGTGTAATTCGATTTTCCGCTGAAATCTTGTTTTTTTTATATAAATTGAAAAATATCCTCAAAAATATGTGCAAAAGTGGTGTCTTATAAAATACGAAATATCCGTAATAATTCGGATATTAATTTGTATTTATTTATTTTTAACTTCTATTTTTTATAATAATTATTCGGAATAATTTTCGAACGGAACCTCGGGTTCCTGGATAGACCAGGGCATAAATGGAAAAATGACTGGCACGTCGAATTCGAAATCGAGATTAAAAAAATTGCAGGCATTACGGAAACAAGAATTCCAACTTCGGGATCGAAATAAAAATAGCAAGTAGATCGACGGTGAGCGAGTATTCCAACTTTTAGATTGAAATGAAATTTTCAAGTGGTCGGATTGAAACGAGAACTCGAAGTTTAACGGTCTGTTTGGTGGGCAGAATGAAAAGAGTGAGAGGTTTGCGAAATAAATTGCTAATATTTAGATTCAATTGACGTGGAATTTTCGTACAAGCGGTTTGCGGAGTGGAGTCGCGTTATTCTCGCCGAGAAGCATGCGAAATAATTGTTAGGGTACCGCTGCCGCGCCGGAAGCCTATTAAAGATAGCGTGTTATCATTGATCGCTTATAATTCCAACGTTCTAGCCCGTGACCAGGTCCATTGTGCGGTTTAATCGAGAATCCGTGACTCGACGCGATTACGATCGGCCACTGTCCAGGCTCAGCTTGTTCATCAACCCCGAAACTACACCCTTAGCTCATGGTCCCGTCACCCCTGACAACGTCTTGCCAATGGGATTCAACGCTTGAACTTCATTAGACGTCTGTCGTACAGCAAGAGGCCAACACGATTATAATATTCTCAGAATGTATACTAAATACATTAAAATATTTTTAACACTGTTCTAAGAAAGATAAATATTAATTGAGATCAAGTAATTAAATGCAGGAAGCATGGTACCAGTACTGGATTTACAATTTCGTTCTAAACAGGAGCGCAAATCGGAGAAGATTAAAATGATTTATAACTAAATAGTGTTGTTCCCGTAGATTGACCCATTTTCCGGAATATGCAGGGCAGTTACATCGAATGGATTTTATGAATCCCATTTGGTAGTTGACTTTAGCGGTAATAATTTGTAGAATAGCCCATCGGAAGGAGTAACTAAATCGTCCTGAGTTGGCGTTGGCCCAATCTCCTTGATTTAAAAGAAAGGGACGCTGCAGTCAATGGTTTGGACGAAGTCGAGATATTGAAAATTATTATGCACTGAAGCGAACATTTTTAAAGAATTATCGAACGATAAAAGTGCAGAGAGAAATTACAATTAAATTCTTCGCCACGTCTGACTATAGCATTGCTTGAATCACTAGCTCCTATGTCTGACCATAGGGTCACTCGTTCTACTACTTCGTGGTCTTATATTTACCAATTTTGTAATTTTTTAAAAATCTTTTAGGGTTTTTTAATTATGATTTTTAATTATGAATGGATCATTGAATCAAGAATGGACCACAATTACGATTAAACATGTAAAACCGAAATACAAATCGAAGAAAAATTGTCACAAAAAAATTCCAGTCTGATCACATTCGAAATGGAACAAATTCCATGGTCTGGTCACGTGGAAACAGTTTTTAGGACGAGAGAAAAATATGATCACCTCGAAAGCTCGTATTTATCAGAATTGCATGGCAACGTGTAGAATAAAAATGCACGTAAATGCGACGCAAAGGACCAAAAGGAAACAGAGAAAATCGACTGCGTGTCGGTTCCGCAAGGTTTTCGCGATCCCGCCGGCAATCTGGCAAAAATTCAGCCGCGTAAACGACTCCATCCCGGGGTCATCTTATTTGCATTAGAATGCATCTTGGCGTGCATTCAACAGCCGCACAGACACGGAACGTAATCTCGCAGGAACGTGAGAGAGGGAGAGAGAGAGAGAGGGTAAAAGAGAGAGTTTTGGTAGAAGCCCGGACGACACATACACGACTGTTCTCAACGGAGGAGTTTATGGATGCACATGCACCAAGTGATGCGTGTGCATTGGGAGCCCCGAAGATAAGCCACGGAACTGCAAGCGAATGCGGCCCACGTTTCCCTGACGCCGCGATATAATCGCGTGTGCATGCACTCGTGCGAATGCACTTTCCCCTCCTACCTATGCACTCTCTTTCTCTCCCTCTCTCTTCTCTGGTAGGCGAGATAGCCTACGGCAGAATTTCCGTCGTCGCGGTTTTGATTAACAAGGTATCACTGTTTGCACTGCACCGCTGAAAGCTGCGATATTGCCGCTCGTAATGATATGCCGCCCCTGCGACGTATTTCATTCCCATTTAATTACACACTTTGTTGTTAATTGGCGATTTCCCCGTGAAAAAATGCACGTTTCACGTGGCGCGTGGTTCACATTCACATCGTACTACTACCTTGACCGCTCATTTAATTTTTCTACTGTAATTACTGCTTCACCGTTGCTATTTATCTATGAAGCAATATTTTATCCAAGCAATTTCTGCAAAAAAAAAACAAAATTACCACAGCGATATTATTATTTGTAAGAAATTAAGAATAGAATAAACTTAATTACTAAAAAATTACAGTAAGGACAATCAGAGAAATGGGGTAATTATTACCAAAATAATAAAGAGTAAAATTAAACAATAATAAGACAATAGAAGACAGATATTAACGAATGAAATTATCAGCATGGCTCGCTATGAATGAAATATTGGAGGAGGAAGAACGTCCTGGAACAAGCAGTATTTCACTAAAGTACCATGACAATACAAACGCCTCATTATCATTCTAATCATGCTACACACCTCGACCAAAGAATTACGTCGACCTGCATTCCCCTACGTAGATATTCGTTCGTCAATGTGAATTCCAGTGAACAACACTTACTCTCACACCCCATTAACATAACTCAATTTCACCCTATGAACATTACAACGCAATCAGGTGATCGTACATTAATTCACACCATTTACACCGGCTCGTAAATTCTGGCCAATGGTCTGCTAAATTTCCGTACTCTTTACGGACCTCTTTTTAAAAAGATGGACAGTTGAAAATTGACAAAATTAAAATTATTTGTTAAAAATTATTCCTACTTACTATTAAAATTTGTTAAAAAATTATTCCTACTTACTATATTTTTTCCAATCAGTTTTTAATTAATTCTTTAAATTCTGTTGTCTCCAAATAAAATTATTTCTACATAATACAATAAGAAACCTCATTTTATTAACGCGATAAATAAGAATGGTTACCAAATAAATTCTAGAGCTCCATCTGGTTGCAAAGGGCAGCTGCTGTAACTCCGCAGACTTGCAGATTAAAATAAAATTATCTCTAAGATTGTGATCTCTCTCTCTCAGCTCAGGAGGACCCTAATTTTATCAACGCAGCAATAAAAATTCTAATTCGTCTCGTTCTGTCTCGCAGATATGTAGATAAGTGAAAAAATGGGATTGCGTGAAATAAATTGTACAGGTCCGTCTGGTCGGGTCGCAATTTCCTGACAGCGAAAAGATACCGTCTCCCCAGCCACGCGCAATTTAAATATAACATCGCCGCCGGTAATTTCCCTCGATTTCCCTCAATTTCCCGAAGACAGACGCCCTCGCGAAATCGTGTCTGCGTACCTCGTTCTAGGGTTTCAACCAAATTGAAAGTCAGCCGACGGCTCCAGGGCGGGGGCAACAATTTCCTTGGCTGACGGGATTAATAATTCACGTCGGGATCACGTCTTTCCCGACACAGGATCCTCTCGCAGGATGCATCAACGTTCGCCCAGGCTCTCAGTCAAACCTGTCTATAACGTATTCGCTGATAAGCCCGATGATCTTCTAGCGATGATGAAAAGGCACTCTTGATCTTCCTCGGATCGCAACATACTGGCTAACATAGAATGAACATGAGAATAGCGTGTGTTCAAAGGGAACAAGGATATAAGGGAAACACGAGGCTCAGAAAATTGAAATCTTCAGAGGGACTTGACTGAATTACGAGCTCCTTGGCCAAATGAAATTTCGTCTAATGGAATTTGCTGGAGAATTAAATCCCTGTGTCTACGCTACCAGTCCTTGGCAAGCGTTCAGTCCGACTGAGGCCTGACGAATAATCAAATCAAGTCGAATGCTCGCCTATTCACGGAAAATCATTTTCTAGGCGGATGGAGAGGATAAACAATTTTTTATAAGGGTGCCGAGACATTGGTGACGCTTGCTAGTAAATGATGAAATACTATTTTATCGCTATGAAATTAATTACTTTTCTCACCAGTATAATTCTGTTCACCGTCCAGAAAATTGCAATTTTCAGAAAAAAATCCAAAAAGGTTGAGACACCTGAAACCAAATTATAAAAATATAAATTCATCAAATATAATTTTTATCCGTAACGCCACCGAATTAATTACATTTTTCTCACCAACGTAATCCACCCTGTACACCGTCCATTTTAAATTTTCAGAAAAAAACCAAAAAGGTTGAGACACCTGGAACCAAACGATAAAAATATAATTTTCACCTATGACGCCATCGAATTAATTACAATTTTCTTACCAACATAATCCTTCCTGTACACCTACCATAAAATTGCAATTTCCGGGAAAAAAATCTTAAATCCAAGTCCCGTCCACACGCAGCATGTATTCCCCGACAAATGAAATTAGTGTGAAAGATACGGTGACCAGTGGATTTTATAAAATTGAGAAGAATGAGTGCAGAAGGTTAGATGAAGAGAACCGGAGGCATTTACCCATTAATAAAATTTAAAGGAGCGAACAAACGGGAGAATTTCTCAATAAAGTGGAGGATCAAAAGATCTGCAGCGGGAAGATGATACGGGGCTGCGTGCCGCGTAGAAATATTTCATCACGGAATTCTCGGGGGATCGTTTGACTGGAACAATAACGTTGGTCGGGATTGAAACCACGAAATCCCGGTTAAAAGGACCCCGCTGGCGAGTAGTAAATATATTAAATATTCAATAACCGCGTTTGGTTAGGTCGCGTTGCACAGTAACAAGCGACGTTGGACAGGAGGGGTTTCGCGAACCGGAAGTCCCAGGGAATTACAATACGTAGAGCTCTCCCTTTGCCGAGCTAATTTGACGCGAGATAAATTGATCGACTGCGACAACAGTTGCACACCTAGGCGAGACACGTTAGTTCGTATCATTCGCGAGATTGGCTAATGTACCGGGCTTCTGGTACCGGGACACGTGCCTGTCGCTTTAGGAACGATCGAACCACGGTATATTGGTACCGCAGAATTAATGAGCGGCTTGCTGATCAGACATGGCTTACAATTCTGTTTGGGAATATCCGAAAACTGCAGCACCTAAATTATTAAATCCGGAAATTGAATCGTAGAGGGATCGAGTAACAAACAGATCAGATGACAGAGAGATTGAATATCGCAAACACTGTGAGCGCTAAAGACGTTCACTGTCAGAATTCATTAAAAACTAAACTTTACTCGTTTTTAAGACCATTGATAAGTGAACTAGAAAAATTGCAACTGAACAAATCTGTAAATTAATTGTCGTACCACAATCTCAAACGAATCTCAACAATTTCAGATTCGTTGTCGGTCAAAATCGTTGTCGGCCAAAATAATTATCGGTAAACTCTGGAGTCCGATAAAACAGAGATCTTTCGTGAACTCGCTAGGGAATCCTGTCAATTTGTGAAAGAACTAAACCCCACAAAATCAAATAATCCAATCGCGATTAACTGCATCACGAAACGAGTGTTTCCTCTAGCGAGCCCTCGAAACGGAGAACTCGAAATCGCAATTGATTTACTAATTACACAGTGTAAATTAATCGACTGGAATCGACGCCGCATGGAGAGACAGACACAGTAACAATCGTAGGAACGTTCCGAATTGAGCTGTCAAAGGATACTCTTGAAGGCCTTTCGCGTTGAATTACGCCCCCGAAGCTCGAAATAGTCACGGGGATTGGAAATACGAGAATTCCGCGCACGTCTGCTCGAAAAGTTGCCGAATTGTACCGTGAAGGATCGTGGACAACATTTTTGCCAAGCCGGCATACCAAATCGCGAATTTCCTCTTTGTCGGGAAAATTGGCGAACAAAGGAGAATCTTCTAAAAATTTCACCTGATACAATTACTTACATGAAAAAATTCAAAGTGAGCTTTAACCCATTTTTTAAATCAATAATTTACTGTAACCTCGCCGTAAAGGAACGGTAAAATATTTAAAATAAATAATTTTCATTATCTCACTGCTCAATAATTTCATTTTAGTTTCCAGAGAAACAAATAATTCGCTTCAACCCTTGTAACAGCGAATTTAAATCGCGAAATTATTCCTATGGTGTCTCCATACGGGAGATATGGGGTAAACGATGTTCGAGATTAAAAAGCTTCTCTTCCCCGAAGGGTCCCAGCATGTTTGCAATTTGAATATCCGCTGAATTGATAGAATAGAGGCCGGGGTAACGTGGTGAAATGCATTTTTCTCGGCGGCGGCGTCGCGGCGACGAAAATCATACGTCTGGAGCACACGACACGAAATTCCCATGCTATACTATACGGGGAAATTGCGTTCTCTGTTCCCCGTGGCGTGTACCAAAGAATTTTCTCTGATTTTTTTCAGGAACGACTTCTATTGAGCGTGTTGCCGAGGCACGTAGCCATGGAGATGAAAGCCGACATTGCCGGCAAGCCGAAAGATACCATGTTTTACAAAATTTACATTCAAAGGCACGAGAACGTCAGGTGAGCATTGCCGAATACAAAAAAAATGTATACGACACGGTGCTGATAGCACATACATCTCCTATTTCGAAAAAAAACGTGTCAGAAGACAAAGCACTCACACCGGAGACTCGGTTAAAGCGTACCGTGAACCAAAGAACATTCCACTAATTTTTCCACGCTGCACACAATTTTTCACTGGATAAATAGCGAACTGAAAATCTAGACATTATAAAAAGGAAATAGAAAACGCTGAAAAAATAATTTAAACGTGTTTTTGCAAAATATAAATTCTTATATAGGGTAGTTCCAAGCATTGTTTTTTGAAATGAATAATTGTTACAATGAATAAAAAATCCCATGGAAATTCCTATTCCAAAGTTCACCGTGAACCAAAGAACATTCCACTAATTTTTTCCACGCTGCACACAATTTTTTACTGGATAAATAGCGAATGGAAAATCCTCCCCTAACAAATGCATTACAAATTCGTACTGTTCGTTCTAGGCATTGTGAACAAGAAATATAAAACACTAAAAAAATGGTTCCAGGCATTGTTACAATGAAAAAAAATAAATAAAAAATCCCATGGAAAATAAATTCCTGTTCTATACTGTGACAAATAGTTAATTTTATGAAGTAAACATTAATTCCTGTCCATACATAATGTGGGGTTGATTAAAAATGAATATTGCAAAAGGGTGAAAGTGTGAGACGGTTTAAGGAGCGAATAAAATCGACTATTTACCAGGGGTGGTAAGAAGATTGAGGGATTTTATGGAATCGATGCGGGATTATTAATCGAGGGAACGTCTTTCGCGGAAGGATCGAGTGGCGAGGAACGGTGATTAAGGGGAGGCCAGAATAATTACGAGAAACAGCAAGGATCCTATGTAGGAGACATATGGGACTGCATAATGCATCCGACGCGATGAACGCGTCCATCATCCGTTGAAGTAACACCCGTTCTGCCACTCGCGCCTCGTTAAGTCACCCGACACCCGCTAACGAATTCCAATTAACACCGTGTCACGTAATTAAAACCCGCCGGACTCGGAAGACTCCAGCGTAGAATCTGTTTTTTTACAGCATCCTGTTCGCTGACATCTGCGGATTCACGTCTCTGTCCGACCAATGCACCGCCGAGGAGGTCGTCAGATTATTGAACAAACTGTTCGTGTGGTGAGTTACACTATTCTATCGCAAACAATCACCGACTGTGCTCGAGAATATTTAATTACTGCTACCTGGCGGGCTTATTGGTCATTCTATCGGGAAATTAATTAACCTCGAATTAATCGCTCGGCAATTTGAAAGCTTCGGTAATTATATAGAAATGGTCTGCGTACTCCGATTTTGATGAAATTTTAATATGTTATGCAGCAACACATTCTGAACAACTTTTTTCGTTTTACAATATACCGGGTCGCTTTTAGTTTTTGAGATATTTGTAAAAAACCATTGCTAGTACTAAATTGAATTTTTCATATTCCTGCGCGATAGTCTTTTGCAAATATCTCGGAAACTAAAAGCGACCTCCCTATATTGTAAAAAGAAAAAGTTGTTAAAAATGTCGAAATCTATAACATATTAAAATTTTATCAAAATCGGAGTACGCAAACCTTTTCTATATAATTACCAAAGCTTCTATTCGTTCACTGTTGTGATGAAATTTTTTTAAGAATTCTACGTTGCAGATCAAGCATCGAAAAAATTCTGGAAAATGTACATGACCACAGACAGAGCTGGGGAAATGATAATGAATGATAGATTAAAATTTTTGGTTATTTTGACAATGCAGGTTCGACACGCTGGCGGCAGAGCACCACTGCCTACGAATCAAATTGTTAGGGGACTGCTACTACTGCGTTTCAGGACTTCCGGAGCCGAGACCTGATCACGCTCGGTGTTGTGTGGAAATGGGTTTGGACATGATTAGCGCAATCACGTGAGTTTCTGTCGAGCTGACTTAACGTTATACCCTCAGCTTTCACGACTTTCCGTGACCCTTATGCCCCTATGCTTATCGACAACCTGTATTCGGGTCAATCTCGAAGAACTGGAACTAATGAACTCTGCAAGGTCTTTGATACCGCCGAAAAACAACGACCAAAAAATCCTCCGCAATTAAAAACGTACGCTCCGATAAATATTACATCCACTGAAAAATATTCTTGTTTAATTTATCAATTGCTGGAAAAATTACGAAACATACAGGGTGTCCCGCATAAATGGGAACACCTAAATATCTTTCGCATTTATTGTCCTATCAGAAAACTTCAAAGGACAAAATGACACTATGGGAAGGGGCAAATATAATGGTAAAGAAAAAAATTTTTATGTCGTATTTTTTTAATGAAATTTCAAGATCACCTTCATTTTTTTAGGACTGTAAATACGAAAGATATTTAGGTGTTTCCATTTATGTAGGGCACCCTGTATACCGTCTCCAGTTGCTCTTATATGCTCTACAATTTCAACAGTGGGAAAAAATTGAAAGGTAAAGAATAAATGATCCAAGAATCATTAAACAGAAACAGGTGTCACGTAATTCATCATTCATGCGAATAAAGATCGCGGAGCTCCCCAGGGGCATACTCGGCACCTACTTCGACAGTGTTTTTACTCTCCAAGGAAATCATCCGTTTGACCTAAGCGACTCGTTTTTTTTTAGCGTCGCAGAGGCCGCAACGAGAAAGCAAAGAACAGTTGTCTCGAGAGTCCGCAGTTTACTTTGACTGGTTTACTTTGTTTCCGGCTCTTAGGACAGTTCCTTCGATCCACTATAGTATAGTATCCCTCTCTCTCGTGCCGATCTATTAGCAGCGAGCAAGATGAGGGAACGGGAACGAAACGCGTCACGTGACCGGCTCGAAAGCGTGGGGGAATAACGAGGTAGAGGGGGAACGGAAGTCTTAATCTGGCGGCGGAAACAATCCAGAAAAAAGGAAAGTCGACAGTGATTGCTAACGATGATGCTGGGGGCTGTTTCTTTGTTTCGCCTTTCCGTACCTCAGCCTTTCACGACCGTCGCAATAATAGCCTTGGGAACAACAGCATGAATCACCTGTTAACACAGGAATTACACCCTTGTTTTTTTTCGAGTCATCCTCCGTTGAAAAATTCCAATAATGTTCGTCGTTGTAAAGGAAGATAAAAATCCTTGGGGATCAAGCTTGATTCCAAAAATTGATGGAGGTTGTAAATAAATTGTTGTATAATTGTCTATGCTGTTTCTAAAATCAGAAAAAATTTAACATTAATTTATGACAATTGGAGCGTATGTTAAAATTATTAAATAATGCAGAACTATTTTTAAAATGTTCTAACCCTGACTCCAAAAATTCATGGAGATCGTAAATAAATTTTTGTATAATTGTCTATGCTGTTTCTAAAACCGAAAAAAATATAACATTAATCTATGACGATTGGACCATATATTAAAATTATTAAATGATTCGG
Source organism: Lasioglossum vierecki (assembly GCA_028455595.1). Lineage (NCBI taxonomy): Eukaryota > Metazoa > Arthropoda > Insecta > Hymenoptera > Halictidae > Lasioglossum > Lasioglossum vierecki. The sequence continues at coordinate 2,353,595 of CM052344.1, read as the reverse complement.
AATAATTTCTAAAAAGTTCTAAGGCAATTTGCACCATGTTCGCAGGCTGTACCGAGAGGTGGGTGCCGTGAACGTGAACATGAGGGTCGGCATTCACACCGGCAGGGTTCATTGTGGTGTTCTAGGCTTGCGAAAATGGCAGTTCGACGTCTGGAGCAACGACGTCACTCTCGCGAACTACATGGAGAGCGGCGGAGTACCTGGGTGAGTAATTCGATATTTGCTCATCACGAACGATATTCTGTATCACCTAACAGGTAACATGATTTTTCTTTGCCTTCGTTAATCAGCTAACAACCCTTGCGAACACGGTCGGCGCGTTAATCATGCATAAATATTGAATTACCGTTATCGCTCCTGGGAAAACAAAAGCACGTTGCAAAATGGCACCAACGGTGCAACCATTGCGAACCTACAGATATTCCAGCTAGGAAGCGAGGAGGATTATTCCCATTTGAATTTCGAATGGATTACGGAGTCTGAGAATTTCGCTTTCCTTTGCTTTCCCAAGATACCTCCAGCCTGTAAGCTGAGCAAAATTCGATGAAAATTACAGGGAGTGGATATGGAAATAATTCCACTGCTGTTTCACATTTTCTATCGTAGTTGTTTCCTGTAGGGGATACACTTTGTTCTATCAACACAGTTGTATGTTATTATTATTACTAGTAGAATATTATTTTATTTTTATTTTTTCATACTAGTACTATTATTATTTTTTTTATTTATTATACTATTATATTGTATAATAAACTAATAATTAATATTATTAGTAGAATACATTCAGCATCGTACAACTAAAAAAATCTACGGCGATTAAATGAATATTTTAAGAAATAAAAACTGCATTCAGAATTCTATGCAATAACAGTAGATATTAAATATGAGGGAAAAACTGATATAGAAAATAGGAAACAGTGTAATCCGAGCTGATTAAAATAAATACCCGGTTTGAAATGGGATAAGAGCCACAGTTTAATTCCCTAATGAATTGAAGGAGCAATTAAAGTGGTAATTAACGAACACTCCTGGTCCCCAATTAATTGTTCCAGGCGCGTGCACATCACGAAAGAGACACTCGACTGTCTCGGCGGTTATTACGAGGTGGAGGAGGGCCACGGCGGCGAGAGGAACGCTTACCTCAAAGAGAACAATATCAAAACGTACCTAATCGTCCCGGGGGACTCGTTTAAGGGCAACATACCCTCCACAGGGCTGCGAAAGGGCTTGCCCGCGAACGGGAACGTGTCCAAGGAGATGAGAATGATGGGACACGGATCGCAGCACGGCAAACAGGCGAAGTAAGGGAGAGAGAGTAAAGAAAACCTTTAGCACTCGAAGGAAATCGATTTTATCGTGAGAGCCGATCGCGTTCCATTAACCAGACCAGCCCCCAAAAAATTAAAAAAAAATACCCTCAATAGATTGAGAACTGAATATAATACGGGCCGTGATTGAATGAATAAAGTGGGGTAGAAAAAATTAAAAATATTTCTCAAGCTGATTGGAAACCAGAGCCATCGAAAAAATAATGCTAAAAAATTGCCAATTAATTCTCCGACGAATTAAAAATTATGTTATTGGAGATTCGATTTTTTAAAATTTCTTCACTAATTAATTGAGGGGTACATAATTAGTGGCAGCTACAGTGGCTCTTGTAGAATAACATTGTGAGCAATTCTAGGGGTTAGAAATTGTTGCAGAGCCGTGAGAGGAATTAGTTGAGGGCGCGAGGGTGGTTTTCGATGATTGATGAGAATTCCAGTATCATTTTCGACCTGTTCCCGATATCGATTCTCGATTACCCGACAGGCTAGGCTTCGGAGAGACTAACGAGCCGAAGAAGGACCCTGAAGACGAGGTGAACGAGTACCTGATGAGGGCGATAGACGCCAGGAGCATAGATCGACTAAGGACGGAATACTGCACCCCATTTATTCTAACGTTTCGACGGCCTGAAGTTGAGGAAAAGGTACCCTAAATCATCCCCCAATCATCCCCAACGACAAAAAACCAAGAATTCCGACGGTGCCTCGTTAAAAAGTTCCCCTGTTAGTCTCACTTTCACGATGGAACGAGAACTTTCCGATAAATGTTCATGCATAATAATTGCTTGCGCGACTTGTCGAAACTTTCGTCTATGTTTTTTATTTTATCAACTCTCGATGAAGAAATTTATTCGTCCAGCTACTGTCAAATAGATATCGTTATTTTATACTAGAATCGATTCTACAAGTTGCAATAAATATTGACGAGTGACACATTTATAATTTGTATTCCAGTATTCTCGTGAACGGGACAGAATGCTATCAGCCTACTTTGTCTGCTCTGGTTTTGTCTTCTTGGTGGTGGTGATCGCCATAGCAATCACTCTGAACGGGTAACCAATTAAATTGGTTTAATTAAAGAATAAATAAAATTAAATAAAATAATAAATTAAATTGGCATATACGCGAATGGATAGTGTCACTGATTTTTTTTCAGGAGCGTATATTTCTACACGTGTATAGGAGTGAGTACTACGCTGATTGCCCTGATCAATGGTATCCTATTGGCGGAGAAAAACGAGGTAAGTCGTCGCGTTAGTTCATTCTGAATCCAGATAACAGGAGGGACTGATATGGACAAGTTGTACACCAATACAACCTCTTTTGAACAATTTCCAAGTAGACTGGATCGATGGCCAACACTCTTTGGAATCTTGCCATTTCCTCTTAACCTTGAATACGTGGCTAGATTCCAGGTCAGTGGTGAAGTCATCGATTCGCCTATTATACAATGAGCAGTACGAGTCTGTCCCTTTGTGTCATAGGAATCGCGGATCATTGATCCCAGAACTTGATCCAGACCATTTCAACAAATCCATTCGATGAAGCTCTGCCACAAAATTCATTTAACAAACCTCCAATCGATTCATTTCGAACAGACATTTGCGATAATTATTCTTGAACCAGAAGAGTAAATTGTGGGCGATTGATAATTATTTTTCAGGCTGTATTAATTAAAAAAAATATATTTTCCAGAGAGTACCAAAAAGCCTGAGAAACGTAGCGGTGCACATTTTTGAAAACAGAGGGGTTTCACAGGCCCTGGCCACCTGTGTCGTGTTCCTAACTTTCTTCACTTCCTTAAGCCCTTTGGTAAGTGAACAAGAAACATTTCTACGCACCTGAATTTTATAAATTAATTTTATATACTATATAATAATATATATAGAAGGGTTTCAAATGCTTATAAATAAAACAAAAATATTTCTCAAAGAAGAACCTGCAAGACGAGCATTCTTTTAATTAATTTCTTGGCACGTCCAAAAAAATGTGCAGGTGCATCTCCAATAAAAGTGCAACATCAATTGCACCGTGTTGCGTTCTATAGAATCGAAATGGTGTTCCCAAACAATTAGACAGAACAGCAATTGAGATCGCAACATCAATACCGTAAAATCACCTGGTAACCTCGTGGACACAATCAATCACTACTATCGATAAAATCCACAGAATAGAAGATTGCATCCTCCTGATTAATGAAATCCCAAGAGTGACGATCGCTTGATACTAGGCTGCGATAGATCGCACCTCGGTGGAAATACAAACTTGATTGATCTATCCCTCTATCTATATGTTCGCTCTTATCTAGCTGACATTGGAGGGGGTGCGAGTGTGCAGCAACGGCACTTCCTACACGGAATGGCCAGAGAATTCCAGCGTGACGTTCCGGAGCATCGAAAACCCCAATGACGTATGCTACTATACCGTCTTCGCTGACGTAAGTTGGCTGAAATGCTCTATACCAATTCCGAACTATTTTGAAAATCATTAATTGTTTTCAACTATAGGGGTAGACATTTGAAATTTTACACAATGTTTTTTAGACATAAAACGATATTTTAAGACAGGGATCAGACCTTTTCATTATTTGGCCATTTTTCAAAATGCCCCTTACCAGGCACCATACAAAAATACATTTTCCAATTTCGTGGCCATTCTCTAAACAATTACCTCGGGATAAAAGCTACCCTAAATCTTAAAAGTGTCCGGCAAAGCATGAAATTGATCTTCCCGGGGAAGATCAGTGGGTAACCCGAGATATCCCGAAAACCGAGAGAGCTCCTCGAGCAACGAGAAATAGGATTAAGCATTTCCTGTGGAAGTTGAAAGGAGGAGCGAATAGGGGAAAAGACGTACAAAGGGTAAACGAATTTTCCAGCTTTTCCCGGTGCTAGTGATGCTGGTGATGATAACCTGCGCGGTCTACCAAATCCTCACGTCGGTGTTCAAAGTGGCGATACTGAGCCTAGTGGTCGTCTGCTATCTGGGTATCAGTATATACGAGGCTCTGCACGAGAAAGACGTCGAACTGACTGGGAGATGGCTCGCAGGCGTTCTAGTGGTTTTCTTTATGGCCTGTCTGGTTGCTCACTCGCAGCACACCGAGGCTACGTACAGGTAAAATATACGGGAGCTTCGGCTAATAAGTCTGGCAACTGCTATTCAATTTGCGAAACCGACAAAGCCCTTGGAAAATGTAGATGCGAAATAATAAAGCTTATCACAATCTGAAACGAGAACTAAAATTAATTACAAAATAATTCCGACGATTTTACATAATTTAATGTAACTGTATAATGAATTAAGTAACTATGGGGGTAGATTTTAGTATTCAATTTGCGAAACTGATGAAGCCACTGCAAAATACACATGCGAAATAATAAAGCTTATCACAATCTCAAAGGAAAACTAAAATTAATTACAAAATAATTCTGATGACTTTACATAATTTAATGTGACTGTACAATTTATTAAATAACTGTGGGTGTAGGTTTTAAATTACCTGAACGCGTTGGTTATTTCGGTATTTTTCTGTTTGAGCGCAGACTGGATTTTCTGTGGAAGCTGCAGGCCACGGAGGAGAAAGAAGAAATGGAACACCTCAAGGCCTACAACCAGAAGCTCTTGGCAAACATACTTCCTGAACACGTGGCCGCTCACTTCATGTCCACTGTCAATTCAGACGTGAGTGCCAAAAAACTTTCGACTACTTCAAAGACACCAATTGAATCTGAGATCGTGCTGGTGCCTTCTGTTTGAGTTAATGGAATACCACGAGCCAGAAGAAATTTTCACTTCTCCCCGGGGAGCTCGCAGAAATTATCAATCTGGCTTTGAAACGACAAAGTTATTTATAAAAATAACTATAAAAATTGTTCTACACTACTCGCAGTATCAGAATAAAATATAACATAAAACTTGCAATACTTTCAGTGTCATGTCTGTATCACAGAAAATATAATTAAACATATCTTACTTTTATTTTGAAGAATAAACGTTTTAGGTTGAAAATTCTGTTGCAGGAGCTGTACCACGAGCAGTGTGACTTCGTCTGCATAATGTTCGCCTCGATACCAAACTTCTGCGAGTTTTACGTGGAGCTCGAGGCGAACAACGAGGGTGTCGAGTGTCTCCGGCTTCTGAACGAGATCATCGCTGATTTCGACGAGCTTCTGGCCGAGGAAAAGTACAAGTACATCGAGAAAATCAAGAGCACTGGTGCCACCTACATGGCAGCATCCGGTGAGCGAAATTTTCCTCTAGACGTCTACCCTTTGGAACCACGAATTTTCTCTAATTTTCTTTCACCTGAAGACTATTTATATACAGGGTGTCTCAAAATTCCTTCAACATCCGGAAATGGGAGGTTTTTTTTAATAGAAAATTGAGTTCATTCGAAGCAACATTTTCCCTTGCAAAAATGACGTCTGATCGGTCCGTGTTTTTCGTTAATGACTCCTAAGCAAAGCCGCGAATGTCATTTTTGCAAAGGAAAAATGGTCGAAGGAATTTTGAGACGCCCTGTACAAACGAGACTCGGATGAAAACTATCTAGAGACAGTACAGAAGTTTGTGTCTCGAAAATCCAAAGTTTCGGAGCAGTGTTTCTGTTGGTGGCAATCGGTATCTGGCAAGAGCTGAGAAACGGAACGGTTAAAGTGTATTTATGGCGGCTAGGAATTTTCACGAGAGTGGTTCCTCCTTTTCCGCAGGTCTGACGAGGAGCACCTGCGACATGAAAGATTACAAGCACGTGACTGCGATGGCAGACTACGCGCTCAGGATACGCGAACAGCTGGCCTACGTTAATAAAGAGAGCTTCAACAACTTCCGGTTGCGCGTGGGCATCAATATTGGACCGGTAACGTCAATCACACCCAATGAACCCGAATTTGTCTACGCCAAGGGTCAAAAAAGATAAATAATGTTCTCGCAATTTCCAAAGTATTCCAACAAAAAGCATTCCCAGTTTAGATCTTAGTACGCCATTTTAGGGGCCACCTATTGGGACAAGTATCATACGACAATGTCGCGAAGAAGCCTACGGTAGAATAAATCAGAAACGCTCGAGCCAATAGGAGTCTAAGCGCCCAATAACTTTGAGACCCAATCAGGTGACAGGTAAACGGTACGCCCTCGACAGGTGTGCAGGTGTTTGCTCGATCACTATAGTCTGCTTAGCTGGTGATTCATTGGCAGAATTCGAGACGCGGAGTGCACGCCCATTTTGTGTGTCAATGGGATCGCGTCCTGGAACAATTTAAAATTTAGATAAACATATACGAAACAGGGAAATAAATATGCAGACTTTTTTTGCGAATTTCAATTCGGGTTCCATGGGAATCAACGACACAAATTTCCTCGACACAGTTTTCACCGACATAAGATTTGACCGACAACGATTTCAGATTAGTTGTCAGTCAAAATAATTGTCGGCCAAAGTAGTCGTCGGTCAAATCTCATATCAGTGAAATGTTGTCGACGAAAACCGTGTCGTGAAAAGTGTCAATAATTTCCGCGGGACCCCTTCAATTCATAGTTAAAAATTTAGAGACCAATCCTGCAATGATTTTATTCTGTCTAGAGAATAATTGAACTTTCAATTGTTTGACGTAGGTGGTGGCAGGTGTGATAGGTGCCAGAAAGCCGCAATACGACATTTGGGGTAACGCAGTGAACGTGGCCTCGAGAATGGAGTCTACAGGCATCCTGGATGGGATTCAGGTCACCCAGGAGGTCCGAGACATCCTAATCGCGAAAGGATATCCGCTGACCTGTCGAGGCACCATTCAGGTGAAAGGCAAGGGCAGCATGGTCACATACTTCCTCGACGGTCCGCGGCAAACTATCAAACCGAGCGAGAACCTTGACCACAAGGTGAACAACAACAGCAACACCGAAGCTGTGACAGCGTCCAACAGCGTGGATGTTTGAGGAATTTCCCTGGGAATGTTGGAGTCCTAGATATATTCGCCATAACTGACGAAAACCATGAAATCGCCCTCGAGAAGCGCTGAAACGAAATGTAAGGGATGTTTTAATATCGTGAAAGTATATGGTGTCTTTCGAGAATGCAGAATGGAATTTTCGAGTATGACTGGTCATATTTTTGAGAGGAAATATTGAAGAAGAACCTGGACGTTCTATCTGCTTTTCGAAGTATAAAATCAAATGGATGTTAGAATTTAAAATTAATACTGCTACCGAGCGAGTAATATTTTCTCAAGGATTTCTTTTAGCTAACGATTACGAGCCTAAGAGAACTATATTTATTATACAGCAAGACTATTCTATGTTCGGCGGGGTCGCGCACGTAAATCCTAGACGATTCGACTCCCATACAGATTGTAATATTAATAAATTACGAGAAAGTAGCTAACGATATCAAATGAAACTCGAAGATTTAATGAATCAATGTTCCTCGTTACTATCGAATCTAATAAATCGAGTCTATATAAACGTGTTAAGTTGTTGCACATGAAGCTGTAAATTATTATCAATATTCACGCACGATTTTTACGAAACTCTTCGCTGTTGTATTTTCATTTAGTCTCGCCAAGAATAATCATACTCCTTCATGTGGGACAATTTAATTAAAAATTCGAAACCCGAGCATAGATTTATTTCCGATCAATTCCGGATGCGTGCGTCCGAAAAGAAGTTTCTCGGATAGTTGTGAAATATCTGGAAACGCTGATAAGAAAGCTGAATCGGCGAAAGGAGAAAATATTGGAGCGGCCGCGGGAGAGCCAGCGATATTTCTCGCAACTCGAATAGAATTCCTGGAATACAATCACAGTGTGCCGTCCCAGCGAATGATTCAGTCGATCTCGAACCGTGCGATTCCACAAACGCGAACAAGACTAACCCCGGTAGGAAAAGTCGTTTCCCAAAGAATTAAAATCGATACTATCGCAGCGAGAGAAACGAAACTGTGCGTTGTACTTAAATGAAAATTTTCTGTTCGTTTCTGTTCAGACGAAATCAGCGTGGCAAGTACTATTTCTAGTCAGCAATCGCTATAGCGAGAGAGAAGCTCGAGACAACGAAACAAAATTCGCCATTTTCGTTCTCCGTTCATTTACTTGTTTCCCGCTGAATAAATTCATCGAACGGGACCACGGGAATAGAAGCAAAGTTGTAATTAGAAGAGAGAATGAAACGAAAGTCTAGCGAATAGAATTATTAAACATCGTCTAATTTAATTGCCCAAAGATTGTCTCACGGAGATCTAAAATTACATTCTCTTCGCCTACTATTTAATGTAAAAATTAATTCCCTTATAAATTGAGGACTTCTGAGACTTGAGACACATTAAAAAAATTCTGTTAACATCTTGTTAATATTTTATGCAGTTTAATTATACTTTACTGTACCATTCAGAATTATTTGGCAACAATTGAATAACACTAGAACGTGTAACATATAAATCGTGGAAGCACAAGTATTTAAAAAAAAAATGATTCTGAACATTAAATCCGACTGAGCACAAGCTAATTGTAATTCTGCTATCGATTTAATAGGAAACCAATTCTGCCGACTTCATTTTCACGCTTTCCATCAACCTATTTAATTCGATATATTCCTACGATGTTACTTGAAAGTTTCATGCCGGTCTATCGAATAAATAAAATCATTTTGAAAACTGCACCGTACCGGTAAATTGAAATCGCAGTTCCCTGGTGGAATATTCAATTTCGCATTGAGTTTGAAATGTAGAGTCAGCTCAGAAGACCTCTCTCTTTCTCTCTGATGATGGAATGAAATTTGAATATCCCAGAGTCGCTATAACATGTATCCGCGATGGATATATACATATATGCAATTATGCAGCGGGTATCTGTACACTTGATGTGTATAGTGAACGGGATCCTCTCTTTGGACCCGTGTCAGGAATCATTTTACCGAAGCACGAAGCGGTACACATACATATTATCGCCAGCATGCGCGCGTGCATACTGTAAATATTTGTAGGTAAGCGTTTTATCTCAATTAACAAATCTATGTACATATAAAATCAATGTCTGATGTAGTCCAGATAAGAGCGAGACTTACGCTCCGAAAACCATCGTGTGTCGGAGCACGGTAAAACAAATCAAAAAATTAATTTAAGTAAGAAGAAATTAAATAGCAAGAAATATTTATTAAAAAGCATCGCGATGAAAAATGATTTTTATCTTGACAATTCAAAAAATGTTTCCCCGATACTTGACGTCGATGATGGGAAAAGGGTTAACATAAATAAACATAATTATTTAGGAAATTATTCAGGGCGAGGCGTGAAAAAAATCTGACAAAAAAGATTTTCAACAATTATAACTGAGATCCACCCAACTCTACTGACAAAAGTCAACCACGATATTCACACGCCACCGCCAAGTTAATAAAAACCAAATAAAATTATTCTCTAACAGGTTCGGAAACGCATCATGAAAATTCAGCAATAAAATAACACGACGACATAAATATGCACATAGAAATGTCAAGGCAAATATTTGACGTGCACAAATAGAAATAATTCTGCGACAACATGAGAACGTTTTTTTTCGTACAGGCGTAGTTGGATCGATACAAGTTAGCCAAATAAATCAACGACGCGGTCTGTTTATTTAAAAAATGGTAAATTTAATGTTTTTACTGAATTGCTAACGAAACGTAACTGTAACTTGAAAATTCAATAGAAGACTGTTTTACCGGGCTCCGAAAACGAGTTTCGAGCTACCTACGCGCATTACAGAGTTACTATACGAATCTATATACATATGTATATAATTGTACAATACTGTGACCAATCACTATTCAATGAATTGCAATTAGTCAACCAGTCAATTGTCCTGTCTGATCGATATCCGCGGATCGAATTAAATGTTATCTCTCGCGACGAACGAAAAATTAACAAAAAAACAAGAAAAACAAGAAAAAATAAACAATCCTGTTACAGAAGTATTTTGATGTTACTGGCAGGTCCAGACATGTAGATGTGTTGCATTCGACGTGATATAAAAACGGGCCATTTAATTAGGGCGAGTCGATCATGTAATATCGTGGCTGCTTCGATACACCGATTACTAAGACAGAGCAGGAATCAATTAATGAACAGTTTCATCGAATACACTGATCCATTTGAACACGCTGATTATTCATTTATTTATTCGACTGAACAACTAGTCAGTGGAATATAATCGACTGCGCTGCTCTACGATGGTTTACGTAAATTTTTCTATATGCATTTTTCTATTAATTTTAACGATAACATGCCGAACTATCTTCGTTGAAAAGTGGAACTATTTTAATTTCGAGAATATAATAGAACGCGTCGAAGCATCTGTGATAATTGAAAAAAGCTACTCGATCGTCCCGAATGGAGAAAAATGTCATATCAAAGTAATCTTGCAATGTATAAGCCTAAACAAGTGTTAGCTTCCTAGCGATAATTTATTTAAATAAATTCCGGACGATGTAGACGGTGTCGTGTAAATTCGCCGTCTACATCGGCGTGGGAATTTTACAAAAATCTCGTCAATTCGTGGACGACAGGTCTCACAAACGATCATTTCACGTGCAATTTCGATGGCCTAACGAATATTCGATTGCACTGGAAACCACGGTCATCTGTATCGACAGTTATGTCTACGCAATGTGATTTATCAAGAATACAAAATAAATTTCTATCGAAAGACTGTTCTCCCATTCTCCTCTTTCCTCATCTTTTTTATTTTCCTTGTATTTCTTCGTGATTTTTTCCACCATATTGTTTTTAAAATTTTAAAGTTCAGATTCGTGATCAACGACCACCGGAACGCCTTAATACCAATTTTTAAGCGGATCTAATAACTTTTTAATACGTTAGAGATTTTGTGAAATTCTTTTAACCCTTTGATGCCCAAATTTAACTAAAAAAATCAAATTTTAATTATTATTTAATTCATTTATTATATATTATTGTTAAAAGAAACACGAGAACCCTTTTCACATATTAATTTTAGTTAATTTCGGGTGTTCCTTAAAAAAAGCTACTCCCAAGTACCTTCAGTAATTAAAAACAAGTAAAAAAGTTTATTCTGAAAATTTGAACTAAATAAAATACATGATTAAAAAAAAAATAAATAACAAATAACGACAAGGCTTTTAAGTATCTTTAGGTACTTAAATGCAAAACAAGGGAACATCAACTTTCCACCCTCGCGGGCAAATTCAAACGCAGCAACCAAGAGGTCGCTGCTATGAATCTAAACCGGGTTTTCAGTGCGGCCAAGTTGGCGCACGGACTTAATATTAAGTCTGTCGTTGGCACCACTGGCAAGTAGTCGATATCTGTATCACTGGAGTCCGCACGTGGGTTACTCCGTTCTCTTGCTGTCCCTTCCGGAGAGTGTTTTGGCGCAATTCTCCAGATCGAATGCTGATTACTCGTTGAAGAGGTGATTCATTTACATACGTTCGTTTACCGGAACTTTAATCTGAGAATATTCATCGAACACGATTCACCGGAACGTGGGTCAACGCCACGGGAAACCTCGGAAAAGCGGTAATACCACTTTATCACATGTTTTAGTTGTGTTGTAACAATCTGAAACTGGTTCTTCGATTATCAATTGAAGGGTTTAAAAATCGTGACCTCTGGCGAGTCACTTATTTACTGAAACACCGAGCCAGTCTCGCCCCCCTCGTTCAGCAATTAAATAGATTTACTCCAATCAACGAAATAAATTTGATCAATTAAAAATCATGATTTTTTCGTAGTATTAAATGAATATTAATCAAGAATTTATAAAATAATTAAATACCTCCAAGCACTCGTGATCGATCGATTTTTTTATTTATTACTAAGTGAACACACACTGTCTCGTGATTTCGTCAGATAGATCAGTTCGAAGAACTTTAAAGATCAATCGCAGACTCTATCTCGCGACAACGTCAAGAGGAAATTTAAAAAAATACTAATCAGAATTAATCATTAATCTCTAGCAATCGTGAGTTTCGTTGCAAATGTCACAACAACCCCCACCCTTCTGTTGAACAATCTACCCGAAAATATTTTCGGAAAGTTCGGTATCTCTTATCGGAAATATTTACGCGGAAATGTTGATAATTAAAAATAACTGCGTTTGCACCATAAACAGATTAATCGTAGATAATAATTGTGGATATAATGATACTAATATAGAGATGAAAGAATTGTAACAATCGCGCGGCGATTTATTGTGCGATCCTATTGTGTTTGTTCAACACTTTACGCTGACAATGGCAAGCTCAGACTTCCTGAGATATGCTGAAACATAACAATCCAAGATGGTATTATATTACAGAGAAAAACGGGAGGTAGACGATGCCATGTCCGTCCATACACGTGTGCTCCGTTCGGCCTTATCCTAGCTGCTCCACGCGCGTTTGGAATGACAGATATGTAATTAATTTTTTAAACAGGTAAGCTTATCGACTCTGTCAACAAATATTTAGTAATTATATGATTGTGTGAACGCAGATTTTGCATTCCGATTTCACCACTCTGCAAACAGAGTATTTTGGAGCAAGTTCTCGTAAAAAGAATCAAATCGGATGTAAATGAATTGTTAAGAAATTAAAAAGTAAAATTTTTATAAAATTTTATTTTAAATTTATAAAATTTATTTTAAATTTTTAAAAAATTGCATACCGTGACAAATTAAATAAATTTAGTATTCCGGGGCCGTTTGGTCCGCTTAGCGTTAGATCGCCACTGATTCGAGGCCTAAAAAGAATGTAAAAAATTTCGGTTGTTGACGCAAGCGTTAATGAGGCGATAACGAACGTCGTAGTAAGCCTATGAGATGTAATAACATCGTTTTATCTATAGTTGCAGCTGATTTGAAAGTGGAACTACATTTATGCAACATTATTCGACGTAATCATGGAGCACAACCCTTCTTATCTCCCATGTAACGAGCACACAAACACCAGCACAACGGGAAGAATATGGAAGAAATATTTCAAATGGGTTCGCGAGATCTCGGTCGAGCCGACCATGTGGCTGTTCATGATGGCGTACATGATCACCTCGGTGGTGGAACAGGCGTTTTTCGTGCACAAATCCTGCCGAGTGGATCACGGTTACTCGGAGGAGGTCTGCAAGAATCTGAACGACAACGAGACCATAAAATCCGCGGTGCAGGTACACACTATCGTTGGCCAGTTGAGTTCGGTAGAGATCCTGACCCTCCCTAATATTAACTTAGGAGGGTGTGCGGTTTTAATGGGTAGGACTGGAGGGTCCTCTGAACAGTCCCACAAAACCTTGGTCCCCCCAGAGGGGCTGGGGTATGCGTAACGTATTTCCGCACAAAAAAGTTGCACACTATCGCACCAACAAACCCTCTACTAACCGCTTTCCCGTTCTAATGGGCGTCTCTCAAGAACAATACATAGAACCTTTCTAAAATGATCGGAGACGATGTTAACGAAGGGGATAACAATTAGCGAAATTATAGCCCAGACGATGTTTGCTTAAGATAAGCGATACGGGAAGTAGTCGAGACAGTAAGCTATCGAAGAAGATTAGGAGACCAAGTATGCCTACACCTAACTGAATTTTCCATTCGGAAATATTTCACCGATCGACATCTATGGGGAAACTAACAAGCTCCGTATTTGCTGAATTTATTTCAGGTGACCGTATCCGAATTCCATCAATGGAACAATATTGCCGGGCATGTGGTGCCGATAATCCTAGCGTTGTTCTTCGGCAACTGGAGCGACAGACGAGGTCGTAAATTATTATTGATCATGGGACTCGTTGGGAAGTTCATCTACTCGTTCATGATTGTTATCAATTCGTTGATGGACACGTGGAACCTGAATACCGTGGTGTACACCGCGAGCTTACCTATGGGGATGCTAGGGGGTGACGTTGCAATCTTTGGCAGCTGCTTTGCATACCTATCCGACATCTCGTCAGTGAAGCAAAGGACTATGAGGATCATGTTGCTGGACGTTGTGTACCTCAGCACTATGCCAACTGGTACACTTTTCAACAATTAAAACTAATCATAACATTATATCTTAATTACAGTAAAGTCGCCATCTTAGCCGATTCAAATAATCTGTATAAATTAAAATCAAATTCTACTCTTTGGTCATTTGGCTAATTTTTTTTTAATGTTCGTAATAATCAGAATAAAGTTTTAGAGAAAGAAAAATTGGAAAATTTTTTAGTCATATTTCAATATAATGAAGAAATCAATATTTCAATAGGAATTTACATTATCGACGTCTGAATTTGTAGAAATTTAGGACAACGTTTGTCGGATCAGCTAGTGAAGAATAAAGAAGATTTGTAATTGGATTAATGGAAGGGATAGGTGAAGATGGCGACTTTAATGTACTTTGAATATTTTTCATTCCTGATGAATAAATTAATTACAGGAGTGGCTCTGGGTTCCTATCTGTACACCCACATCGTGAAGGCGTCGTACACGAACATGTTCATAATAAATTCGAGCCTGTTGATCCTGTCAATAGTGTACTCGCTGGTAGTGTTGAAGTGGCAGACGCTGCCCCAACAACAGTCGCTTCTAGGTACAAATTTATTCACGGACTTCTTCGACAAGGAACACGTGGTCGCGATCATGAAGACATTGACCAAACGCAGAAGGAACCACGGCAAGCTGCATCTATGGCTGCTGCTTTCGATCATGATGCTTTACACGTTTCAGAGGGACGAGAAGCCAATGAGCTATTTGTATACGCAACTAAAGTTCAAGTGGGACGTGGTGAAATTCAGCAACTTCAGGACCTTCCAATCGACTACGTTTGTACTGGGTCAGTGCGGGAGGCAGCTTCGATGACCTTGATTTTCACATATGTTGTCAAGGACAACATTCTCAACAACTTTTGTCAGTCCAACTACCCGGTGGTCGGTCTTAGTTTTCGAGATAATTACAAAAAACTATTGCTAGTACTAAATTAAACTATAATGATCATTCGAACAGAGTGAGGTGTGGTTAGATTAGGTTCAAAATGTCGAAATCTATAAAATATTTAAATTTCTTACACAAAAAGTTCCACAAGAAATCGAAATTATATGTCAAATTTATAAATATACGGAAAATTCAATTTAATAATAGCAATAGTTTTTTACAATTATCTCGAAAACTAAAACCGAGCACCGGGTAGTGGTACTGACAAAAATTGTTCAGAATGTAGTCCTTGATAATATATGTCAAAATCAAGATCATCGTAGCTACCTCCCCTAAACGTAAGGTTTAATAACTTTACGAGATTTTAAAGATCCTCGGTCTATTCGTCAATCGCTATCGAGCAATCCGAGTGAAAGGTGAAATCCGAGAGACTTTCACTCGTAATGAGATCTCGCTCTGACAAGTTAACGCCGCGTTCCGGAGGAAAACAATTTCCACTTATGGTTACCAAATACTGTCGTTTTCCAGCGATGCTGATTGGCGTGCCGTTGATGAGTAAATTATTGAAAATAAAGGACACCATCATCGTCGCGATTGGCGCGGTCTCGCACGCTGCTGGCAGAATCGTGTTCGTCTTCGCCAAGGTGCCGGAATTATTCTACGTTGGTAATTAAGCTCGTTTAAATTATTGAAACGATAAGATTCTGTATGACATTACAATTTTCTGTAAAATTATTGCAGGCGCTGGCGTGGCTGCGTTAGGGCCAATGGTGGCGCCAGTTTTGCGGTCGATGACTTCGAAATTAGTTCCCGAGGAAGAGAGAGGTGAGAATGAATTCGCAAAATTCCAGATAAATTCAAACTGGAGCTACAATGATTTTAAGTTAATCTTAGCTCTAATGCGGATTATAATTATGCAATGATCGTTTGCAGGAAAGGTGTTTGCAATGCTTTCTGTTTGCGACAACGCTGTTCCTTTGTTCAGCGGAGTATTGTACTCTCAACTGTATAATGCTACTATTCACACTGAACCGGCTTCCATTTATTGGCTGACATTCGCAACTCAAGCATCAGTATTCGTGCTAACATTGTGAGTAGGAAATTAGCTTATTATTATATAACCTTTATTATACCCTTTCTTTCCATTTTTGCTTACCCTATCCTTACATTAAATTACACCCTTCCTTCTCCTTTCCACCCTCACCCATACATTTTCCAATCACATCTTCCCTCCATTCCTCAAATCCCTTCAAATTCGTATAAAAAATCACCCCTGTGGATGAGGGTTAAATTACAATTCTGCGTCATTGCTAGACTGCAAACGTTTATAGAATTGATAATTTTTTTCGAATTTTTGAGCGAATTTCTACGAATTGAATATTTGTTTAACAACAGATTTTTTTACAGATTGATTCACTGGACAGTGAGAAACGAGCAACCGAACCGCGACGACGTGTACATCGAAAACGAGGATAGCCAATCGTCTCAGTCTTCCATGACGCAGAACGATATAAGAACGTAACATTTATAGAACGAACTCTAGTTTATGAACGTTACATTCCTTGAATTTTTATACATTGTTAAACAATAACTCATACGTTCCTCAGGGTGAAAGTTCACCCAATTACCTTTCTATATATTTCTTCGAAATGTCACGCTATAATCGACGCATAATTCCTAGATTTGAAATGTGAAGTACAAAGGGGTGAACTATTATTGTAGGATTTTTTAGATAACTACTTCCGAAGTGCGTATGAGGAGCCTTCGAACGTACAAACATTTCGTACATTTTTACTTGTATGGCGATTATTAAAATTTGTATGTTGATAGAAATATACAGTATTATACAACTGTTACAATACCTAACAACATTTTTTCCTAATTGCAAAAGACTAACGACTGTTCCATTTGTCATGCAGATGACAAGCAACACCCGAAGCTGAATTAACTTCGTTCGCGCGTCAAACTGAAGTGTAACCGGTATTTATTAAAAATGAATCATTCGAGGAATCTCAATAATACTTCGTAAAAACACGCGGCCTGTACGACAATCGCAATGATTCATTGCAGAGCAATCGATCTATGTATTACTGATTGCACGGCGAGAACCACTTTGATCTTTGAACAAGCTGTTTACTATCAGAAGAAGACGCGTAGACGAAACCACGTGTGTCCGGAGCTATCAACTTTCAACGAACCGATCGCTATTCAAAGCTGGTCGCCGACAAGCGGGTCAAGGACCGCTGAGAAAATTGACGGTAAAATATTCCACCATAAACAACCGTGAAAATACATGGTTTTGCGAACGTATTTCTTCATACGATTATTCTTATTATCTTTATATTATTTGCAGAAATGATAGGACTCTATTTATTCCGATTCTGTGCAATTTTTATTAGTAGACTGCGGATCTTTATGCCGAATAAAAATTTATTTATTATTATTATTTTATTATTCCTTCAGTCGAATTACGGATACGAGAGTTTATCTCAATATCGAATATACTGTATTTTGATCGAGGCAACATTAAACGACAGCAAATAGCAGTCAGATTATTTACCTTCGAATTCGATAAGCTGGAGAAATGTTAAACAATTTTTATGGTTTGTAAAAATTGTGAAAAAATTATGGAGTATTAAATTGAACAGAATTTAAGACGTTTTTTATTTATTTATCAATGTACGAATCAATTTTATTCGACCAAGTTGTTCGCTTTTCTTTCAGGTATAGAACATGGGATTTCTGATATTGATATACGTTATGTTAAAAATTTAGATTATCTCGGATAATTCCAATTAGTTGCAGATTACGCTGAGGAGGATTCTGAGTGTCGCTGCCGCGATCACAGTGATGTGCGCGCCGATGATAAGCGTTAAGCCGGCTACGACTGCCGCTCCTTCAGGAGCAATCTATTTCGTATCTGCCTCGTGGATGGGTCTATAACAAACTAATATTTATCCTTAGCCTGTTCTAACAATTAAATTATCGACACTGATCGTTTACAAGCATCCGGAATTGTTATCCAAGGATACTAGTAAATATCTAAATAGAAAGAAGAATCGAAAAGGCATTTTTTCATAAAAATTTGCTGAATTTACTCTACCGTGCCAGCTCGTGCTGTGGCAACAGGTGCGCTCTCTGAGTCAGAGGAATTAATCAACAATTCTAAATTAAACAGACGCAGACAAATGTTTGCGAATCTGTTCCACGTTCTCTTATTTGCTGCAGCATCATTTATATTGTACAATTGATTTATCATTAAAATTTATGTAACAATTTTCTTCGATATACATATTTTTTGGGAAAATAGAATAAGAGCTGTTATTCCAGAAGTAGTTGGAATTAATTTGCAAGCGGTTAATCGATGCTTAAACGTGCTCAAACATCTACTGAAATGAATCACGAAGAGTCCCATACTTTGTGGTACTTCCGAGAAACTTCAATCTCGACGCATGATAAATATTAATTTGTCAATACTAAAAAAACCTAATCGTCATTCAAATGCGTCCGCAACTATGATTTAATCGGATTCGAGGCACGACCGGTTTTTTGCGATTTATTTCCTCCTTTGTCAACAAAGTAGGAAATTGTGCTACATATTCAACGAATATGCATCGGAAATATTTTCTGCTGCACTAAATCATTAATCTCGATTTTAATACGGAACAAAGTAACGCGTTTCATATATCACAAAAAGTATTCCATAATTTCTATCTCCGGTAAATTTATTCCTATCTTTCGTAGAAACGATTTCTTAATTAAATTCCCTGTAATGCGCGCAAGCAATAAACAAACCAACTTCGTTCGAAGAAAATTGCAGAGAATATTCGATTAAAAAAAAGCGATTAAACTGACTGAACCTTGCATAAATTAATATCCCCATAATATTAATCTTGAGTTGCAATTGCAACGGGATGGGAGAAATTTTTTGTTACGCAAAGATTTGAGAAATGTTGCAGCTGCTGTTCAGAGTTGCAAAGTGGGCGTTGGAAGGTGCCGGTGGAATCCATCATGGCGTCTTCAGGGAAATGAAGACAGTATAAAGATGGTTTCTCTTGAGACGCCATTGCAGCATCTACCCACTCATTTCAATTTAAAAAGTGACAACTCATTAATTCTCTAATGAACCTTGCAACCCATCATAACAAATATCAATTACTTCGTTGCAAGAAAAACATTTAAATCAAAATTCGTTTTTCGAAAAATTAATATATCGAGAAATCTTAGCATGACAGTATCAACAATCATTTAATAAACCTTGCAACGCATCACAATAAATATATAAATAGAAAAACTTAACATTCTAATTAAAATTCGTTTTTCGAAAAATCAATATATCAAGAAATATATAAAAAACATAAAAATAATCAAATTTTAAAATATATATAAAAAAATAGCATGATAATATCATTTAAAAACCATTTCAAAAATATTTTCAGGCTTTTCCAACGACAACGACGTATAGGATCCCCGAAAATTAAATAAGAAAATCAATATCTCGGCTCCGGGTCACTTGTGACCCATCGAGCGCGACATTCGGCAATGTCGCAGGATGATCAACGATCCAGCGATCCAACTACAGAAGCAGTAGTGGGGGGTACCGTTCTTGGGCCAGCTCGTAACATTCGCTTTCGCTGAACAACCATGTCCGTGTGCGAGGCCGAAACCAACACAAACTCAACACGTGCGTGACGGCGACGCGTGCGGGATTGCTCTTTCATCTTGGCAGTCAGTCAGTCAGTCAGTCAGTCAGTTTCTCTGCTTCTTCGTCAGCGGAACGAATGAATGGCAGACTCGTCGCGCGAACATCTTCTTGTAACAGAATAACAAACGTTCTCCAGAAGTGGTGCGTCCTTCAGAATGTTCGTGGCGTCGCGACTCCTCATCTTCGCGCTGGTCCTTCTGACCCTTCATCATGCGCAAACACAACCTGAGGAACCACTACCAGCGATTCTGGGTGGCATTGGAAATGTTGCGACGAGCGCGACCAATTTTCGTGAGTTTCTCAGAGCGATTCATATCGTCATTTCGATTACGGTCACTGCTGCATAAATCTGAGAGGCTTTGTTGTGAGACGAGTTGTTTTTGTTTATATTAACGCTAAACCTACCACTTCGTTTTACAGTTATTAAATTTATGAAGCTCGCATAGAAATTAATTTGATAATTTTTTTCATTCAAGTATATATTGTAATAAATGGACAGCGGATTTTATGAATTTATAGCAAAAACGAGTAGGTGTAATTTGAAACATTAAAAACATTAGAAGAATATTATTTTCAACTTTTTTACACACATAGAAAATTAATGTAATTAATTTAGGTAGAAAATTATTATTCAGCATGAAGATCCACTGTCTACTAATAAAAATTGCACAATATCGGAATAAATAGAAGCCCTATCATTTCTACAATCTAAAACATTTAAATCGCCTTTCGCGCTCATTAGGTTTAGCGTTAATAGTGACAGTAAATCACAACATCAAATATAAAACCTCTAACCTCGATCGACGACGCGAAATTTCGATACACTCCTACTTCGATCGAGTTGTTGACGATTCCACGAAGCCGAATTGATCACCTTCTTGATCGCTCGGTGGAACCTTGAGAATTATCATCTCAATCTTGCGAACTAATAACAGGAAACAGGATACCTCGTACTGGATACAATTGAACCGTATCGCGAACACAAAGTCAAGGTTCACCTTTTTCTCTCCGTGATAAAGTTAAACGTCCCGGCCGGCCATTCATCATGCACATAATGCAAATATTCCAGCGTCGGAAAAAACCTTATTTACCCGTCAGCCAATTACGTCGCGTCTCGAGACGAAATGGGAATCGTTTGAAAAAACACGATCGTCAGAGACAAATTACATAATTTCGTTCTGTTATCGACAGCATCGTGATTCACGCGGAGATACAAAAAGTTCGGATACACGGAAGAGTTATCTCCTCTTTTCGTTGCTCGCAAACTTCATTGTTTCGCGGTGTCCATTGTCCACGTCACGTCTCTGGTGGTCGTCGGAAGCGCAACAGGAATTGCTTCATTATGTTCGCATTGTTGCGCCTTTTGAATATGCTGCCGTGAATCTGTAAAATGTAGACTGAATGTGTACGCGTGCGCCGTGTATACTTTTCGAGGAAATTGTTGTTCTCGCGTTCCTTGGAATGGTAACGCTGCATCGGGCGAGCAATTCCGCATTGCTCGCGCGGTCACTGTCAGCGGCCGGCAATTAATTCTGTTGCCCGGCGAAAGCGCGTGACGAAAATGGCAATTGGAATTGTCCGCGCTGGGTAGCTCGCGACGAACATTTTCCGGTATAGAAGCAATCCAACTCTTTATTAACAGACAATCCTCCGGTCAATTATTCCACTGTCCAAATGAACCGTGTCACCTGACTCTTCGCCGGTCTGCTCCGACCGGTCGAGTTATTCTCATCGATTTCTTTTGTGTACGGCTAATTAATCGTTCTCGAGATAATCTGCGGCTATCGGCAGACCGCTTCGATTATCTTCCGAGCTGTTCGTATTGACAGCTTTGATTTATTTACACGCGAAACGTGCAAAAAAAATTCAACATTTAGTTAAATGTATCTGTAACTATATTGCCATGGGGCTTGCTAGAATGCGAAAAATTCAATACAGTATTAGCAATAGTTTTTTGTAAATATTTCAAAAACTAAAAGAGACCCGCCTATATTAGAAACGGATAAAGTTGTTCAGAATGGGTTACTGCATAACATATTTAAATTTCATCAAAATCGATGTATGGCCACCCTTCCGCAATAATCACCGAAATAATTCTCATTTTTCTTGGAAAGAATTTAGGAGAATCGTTATGTCATCGTAGCGAATAATTAATTAATTTTTCGAATTAATGATCGTTTGTAGCGACGAATTTAATCGAATTTAATCGACAATAATAGACGGTCCCAACATCCCGGCGAAAGACTCGATTGGATTTCGATGGTCGCTATACATAGATCCATCGTTGTAGCACAGCCTGTTGTGGTCGTGATTCCAGAGGAAATTGTAAGCCTAATCGTCTGTTACAGTGACTGGAATCATGCAACGGCAGAAAGAACTAATACACCGTGTGACGGACACTGCCTCGGATTACAGTATGTGAGAGTTTGATTCGAGCCAAGCCTACAAACCGAGGGCTTTCAAACTGGTTCCGTTGCGAACAATCTCTGTTCAAGCATCAGTGGTTCGGTAAACCGCATTGTCGCGCGTCTTTGCATTAATGTTCTCCAATTTCCGGTGAAAATAAATGTCGTAAATGTTTCACTCGAATCTACGCGGCAGGCTTGGACATTCGGGCTATTTTCTCATCTGTGAATTCTTCTCCTGATCTTTCCGAGTGACGTACTATGCGTAAATATTTATTTTCAATGCGCGCAACTTTGAATATCAAATATTTCATTAGATGGGGCAATGGTTGAGAATTATATTCTTGTCTTTATCTTCAATTTCAATTTTAAAATACACTTACGAGTGTGAATAGTTTTCTATTAAAGCAAAGCTGGGTGAAATTGTTGTTTTCTTTGATCGAACCTGTACGCCGATATCACAAACTAATATTTATTTATTTTGCTTGATGGAAGTAGTATTCCGGCACACCCTGTATATCGACGTATCAATATTCCCGAAACTGAATATTAGTTGCCGCGAAATGCGTGACGGTATAGCAAACACGAGATGTAATTACGTAAGATTAATTAGAATCGTTGGGCAGACGATAACCAAACCACAGCGAAACAAGGGGTGTGTAGTTATGTCGACTGTTTATGGGATGACCCAGAGAGTATGTCTGTTCAAGTTGATCAATCTTGGTGCGCGGTTCCCTTGGCCCAGAATCCATTAAACCGAATTACAATGAGGCCTGATGCAACGAGATAGTTCGACGGAATCATGTTCGCTGGTCCCCAGGTACACGCGAGAGCTTTTAGACCTCTTACAGGCTTGCGGCATCGCTTCTAATCGCCGACATTCGGACGCTGCGTTCGTACAAGCCTTTCTGCCACGGATGGGATAATCATGTTTCCCAAGTCGGCCGGACCATGACGAAACCAACGGACAGTCACTCGTCATTTCCCTTTTTCTGCGTCTCGTACAATGCGCTGGAAACCCGTTTTTTCCCAAGCAAAATTCATTCTTCACAGTTTCCTGTTTTTAGAAAATTTTTGTAACTGATTTTTGTCACTCGATAACCCTCTGAAGCTTTCAACCCCTTGCCGAAACCATTTTCTATACCGTTAAATTTATTGGAACGTCCTTGTTCCCAAAAATATATTTTTTTATACAGCTGCATTTATTTTAATGCTTAAATATTTGGTAATTATGTAGGAGAGGTCTGCGTACTCCGATTTTGATGCAATTTTAATATGTTATGCAGCAACACATTCTGAACAACTTTTTCCTCTTCCAATATAGCGGGGTCGCATTTAGTTTTTGAGATATTTGCAAAAAACTATCGCGAATACTGTATTGAAATTTTCGTATTCTTGCACGCTCCGCGGCAACATATAGTCTTTCGCAAATATTTCGTAAACTAAAAGCGATGCCCCTATATTGAAAAAGGAAAAGGTTGTTCAGAATGTGTGTGTGTGTGTGTTGCTGCATAACTTATTAAAGTTTCATCAAAATCGGAGTACGCAGACCTTTCCTATATAATTACCAAAAATTTTCCCACAAATTCGAGGTAATCTCGTTAGTAAATTGTTAATATACGTGTTCGATTTCACAATGTTCCAGCCGACGCCGAGACGAATTCAGCGACATCGTTAAATGTAAAAGCGTAATAATTTTGGCCACAAAAACGGGTTTCGTCGGCGGACGCCTAACCACGTGTAAATACACGCTCTCATGTAACTGATTGCGAGAGGGCTCGGCTTGGTGGTAAAATTGATCGCCCCTGAATCCTCCGCAACCATGAATTATGATGCCTCCGTAATGACGCCCCCGGGCTCGTTTTCAAGATCGAAATTAATGACACGTGAATTTTTAGATCCGTAACGATTCAAACATTTTTCTCCGACTTTCGGTCCAGCAGAAATATCTCAATTTAATAGAAAAACTGACAAATAAAAGTTTCTCCTAATTTTCAACCACCAAGCTCGGCTCTTTCGAAAACATTTTTTGACTGACAGGATTCATTTCGATTTCTCTCTCACCGACTGCTTATTAATGCGCTTTTTAAACTATTTTTCTACAGGACGATTTTTAGCGTCTATGGTGGTAGTGAATGTTCAAAATATAGAATAATAGTTATGAATTGAATTTGAGAAGATATTAGGTGCACCAATAGAACTCGCCACTATGCATAGATAATGTATTTTTGTATTCACGATCGCACGTTTCGAGGTAAATCCGATTTTTTCGCCGAGCTCGGCTTTTGCGCATTTTTCGAACACCGTGCGCGGAGAAAAAAAATATTGTAATGTTTCAAAGTAGCCGTAGTAACTCATTGTAATGCACATCAGGTGCGTAAGCATGCCACTGAACGAGCATTCTTAGTACGACCCATTCAAACCATTATAACTCCTGATGCGTGCAGAATTTAGAAAAATGTTCCAGGCAAAAGTTGTTCATGCGGAGTACGTGCTACGCGAGCATTTCGAAAAATTTCCACACACACAATAATCGCTTCGTGCGTTAAAGGTACACGACGATAAAGTAAATCCTTGATCCAAGAAAAACCCCTGTTTCTTAGAATCGCACAGTTCCTCTATTTGTTTACGACCTCGCCATTTCAACGGGAATGGACATCGCGTGTAAACGTGGACCGAAAACGCACTAGTTGTGGTGCACACCGACATAAACGACGCCGTATCAGATTAAGCGGCACGTTTACATTTTACACTGCTCGGCGATCGAGTTCGTATTCGTTTTACGAAGATTTTAAGGTTCCCATTTTCTTAGATCAAGGCTTTATATTAGCTAGCCCCAAAAATTTTTTTCGCAATGTACATTTAATAAAAATTAGGTAAAGCTTTCGGCGTACAGGTTCGACTAAATATTAATGAAAAGCAATTTTGATTTTTATGATTTTTATGAAACGAGTACAGTGAAAATTCAATACAGTATTATCAATAGTTTTTTGCAAATATCTCAAAAACTAAAAGCGACTCTCCTATTTTGTAACAGGAAAAAGTTGTTCAGAATGTGTTGCTGCATAACATATTTAGATTTCATCAAAATCGAAGTACGCACCCCTTTCCTATATAATTATCAAAAATTTAGCCCCTTTCTAAAAAAAAGTATATCGACTCCTGCAGTAGATCACCGAGAACGTGATAAAAGTGTAATTTAAATAAATAAAATAACGATTTGTTAAAGACATATTTTCACAGCTAACATTTGTCTATACTTTATAGTGTATCGGACTTATTGGTGCACCAAAGCGTCTTTGCGAGTACCGGAGACGTTCGATTCGCATGTCACTTGTCACTAGAGGATTGTTTGCCGGTTCGCTTTACCTAGAGGCAATTACAAACGTGACTAGGGAACCGCCGGAAGCAACTATAGCTGGCTGACAGTGTGTCTTTTGTTTTTTCAGTCAGCAGCGCGGTGGAGAAGCCGAGAAACCTATTGATCAATGCCACGAGAGCGACCACCGGCATCAGTAAGTAACCTTCTTACAGGGGCGACAGGGCCCCCACCCCTACTTTTTTCTATTGTAATTTCTGCTAATGGGGTCGTGAGAGGACAGTCGACAGCGCAACATCCAAGGGGCTGGAGTTCAAGCTGCGGAGATTCCTCGAGAAATTTCGCGGTAGAATGCGCTACGGTATACCGGAGCTAGGAATTCCACCGCTGGAGCCGTTGCAGCTCGACGAGATTGATATAGTCATTGATAATCCGGAGCTAGGAAAGTAAGTACCGGACCTTTCCACCCCTCAATGGAAAGAGGTCGCTCACCTCTCCCAGCAATCGGCTTTCACCCCTTTTAGCCACGCGGATAAGTATTCATGGGGTTGTTTAACCTTCTCTCTGCGCCAGTGTCAGATTAAGCATCGTAACAGGAGTAGCAAATGCTACTAAAATTTGCTCGATACCGTTTCCAGATATTTTTGCTAAAAGAAAGGTCATTCGTCGTGTTTTATTATATTATGAATTTTAAACGCCCTATACATTCTTCGAGCAGACTGTAAATAAAAATTTGTCTGCATGGGTATCTGTGAAAATTTATTGATTTTTAGCCTGGGGTGCATTTGCACCTCATACACAGAGAGAAGGTTCAGGGGTGATATGGTTCTCTATGGAGGAATTTTTATGAATTTTTTCTGGGAAGAATATTGAAAATTTTGCATTGGGATTTTTCGTATATTTACCGGTATTGGTGAATTTCGTAGCGTGACTCTGGTGATTGGAAACATGGGGTTGTTTTTAAGGGGTGTTCCATTAATTAGACTATTGAAAATTTTACGTACGTGTTTATCGGCATAGTTAGTTGATCATTGAATTTCGCAGCGTGACTCTGGTGATCGAGAACCTGGTAGTGCACAATCTCTCCACGTTCGTGATCAACAAGGCGAAACTGTCCCTAATTGGCCCTACGATCACCGCGAACGTAACCGTTCCTCATCTTTACGCCGAGGGCCTCTACAATATATCCGGCGTTCTTGGGAACATGGTGAAACTGTTCGGTGATGGTCCATTCCAGGCCGACATCTACGACTTCCAGATCTACGTGAACACCGTGCTTGGTTACTCCAGGGGAATGTACCTGAAGACCTTCGACCTGGATTTCAATCTTAGATCCCTCGACGTACGGTTGGAGAACTTCATGGGAGACGAGGAGCTCTCCAGGATCATGAGCAAGGTGCGTTCCTGATCTAAATCATAATTGTTATTTTGCATAATATGTATTTTTTACCAAACTTTTTTACCACATTTTTTATCAAAATTGTTTAACCAAAAGTAAAAGTTTTCGAGATGATAGTTTAGTAAAAATTTGGCAATTGTACTGAATTAATATTGAAAAACCCTATATATTTTTGCAGCAAAATTGTAAAGATAAACTTGTTGCAAAATAAGGACTGTAGAACTGCAAGGAATCTTTTCATTAATTTTATTTAAAGTAATGTTGCTCGGGGAAATTAACTTTGTGGTCGTTGTCCACAGGTCTTCCAAGAGCTGACGCCGAAGGTGGTGGACATTATTAAACCAGATGTACTTCCGGGCATCCAGGATTACATAGCGGGAAGAGTTAATGAGACGATTCATCATCTCACCATGCGGGACGTGTTCAGCGTACTCGTGGGGCAGAATGAAATTCGAGATTTCGCGGACTTATTGGTGCCCTAGAAATATTAATCCGTCTGTAGATCCCTTAACGCTGCTTTCACAATTATTATTCAACACGAACACCTCGATATAGATCTGTATAATAAATTATTTTTGCTGATCAACACTGAACCTACCACTACCGGTGATTTTACAATTATTGAAATTATAAAGGAGATTTCACATTCAAGGAATTTTCTTATTCCATTATGGTATATTACTGGATATTAATCTTGTTATTTTTATCAAGTGATTAGCAATAAATGAGCAATAGATAATTTTTTCTTTTTTTTATTTAATGGAATTAGAATCTAAAAATAGAAATTATTTTTCCATACATTATTATACTTTATATAAATACAATGGTATGGTACTAGGAAAAATGATTTTATAATTTCTTTTAAAAAAATTATTCTTATGATACAATAAATATCAGTCACTTATGTAATCGTAAATTACCATATGGTCGGTAGATTCAGTGTTAACAAAAGACAAAGAAAAAAAATAGAACGTGACTAAAGTATTCAAAAAGCCAGCACGAATATTCAGTTCTTTTTTTAGAGACTAATAGCGGTGTCTGGTTTACTTGTTTAACCAGATTGACAAATCGACAAATGGGACGATAAAAGGAATATATAGTGATTTAATTTACTTTGTCAATAGGGAAGATAGGGCGGCTACCCTCTGAGCAAATAGCTCTGTATTTCTATTGATCGAGCATTATCTAAAAATCGAATGCCACCGAGATAGCGAACACCGTTACAAAAAAGAAATCCTATTACTATTCTGGAACATCGTCGACAGAGCCTGTGCTCGCGTGCGAGGGAAGGTATAGAGAATGTGTCAGGTACTCTAATTAATGATATTGGTACGTGGAAGGGCACGTCGATGCGAGAATTGACGTTTGCAACGAGTTTTGACAAATGTTGTTAAAATAATGTGACGGTTGGGAGACAGCGCGAGCACTGTAAAAAGTTTCCCGTTGCCGGAGGGGGTGTTCAAGTTTCAGCTGAGAGCTACTTTGTGGAAAGAGGAGGAGTCGCTAGGTGAGAGCACCAACTTCCGAATGTCTCGCATCAACGGCGAACGGAGTTAGAGTGGCTTCTTTGAAGAATAGCGACGCTGCTGATGATACCATTGTTCCTGGTCGGACAATTATCTCGAAGGAATTCATGGGAATTCTGGTTTTAGGAATCCTTTTTAGAGAAATTATTTGGTACACGTATTTATCAGCGTCTGAAGTACACGTGTGATTTTTGTCATGTAAAACTAATCAAAATTATATTTTATATAAATTATTGTTCCTGGTCGGACAATTATTTCGAACGAATTCATGGGAATTCTGGTTTTAGGAATTCTTTTCAAAGAAATTATTTGGTACACGTATAAAATTAATCAAAATTAAATTAATAATATTCCTTTATGGAGTATGCTCCAGAACACCCCTTCAATTGACAAAAGACGAAAAAGCCATTGGTGAAGCCAGTAGCTGTACAATCTTGCCTCACGAATTGTAAAAATATATTTTATAGTTTCGTATCGTAAGCGCGCGATAAAGGATGCTAGGAAGATTTACAATAGTTTCTGATACGTACATTGGAAATACACGAGCTATTGTAATTGTTTCACATTCGTTATCCTTGGTGCATCTTGTACACTGTGGTATTAGTTTTCGAGGTGTCAGGAATAAGGAGGCGGCAGAATGTATGGTGAAATATTCGGCGGAGAATGCGTGTTTTGGAATAATTGAATGATGTTGAGACTGCGGGTGGTTTTAACAATGGAACGTGCGATGGGATTTCGTTCCGACGAGTCCATTATTGTCTGTCGGACCAATTGAATGGTCCCCCGTAAGGGGACTAGGTGTCACGCGCCATGTATAATTCATAGTGGAGAGCGAAAGTGTACAGGCCTTGAATTAAATACCGTTTTATAAACGTGCTAGGGCCGTTCATTATTTCTTCGTTTTTTCATCAAACACGAATTAAAAACCATTTATAATCATTGTTTTTATCAAGACAATATTCGGAGCACAATCTTGCTGTTCACCTAAACCGAGACTCCGATTTTCTTCGTATTTTTATTCGTACCCTAACTATTAATAATCATTCGCTTTATTTTTTTACCACTGCAATGATATCGAGTTCAGTGATAATAAAATCAAAATTGTTTACCAGGAAACAGATGATCGGGTGCAAGAGTACCAGACAAAAGCAGTCCGTGTCATCTCCGATAGCCTTATCGGCGCATGGTGATTTGGAAAACGGTTTTTCGAGGGCAAAGTCCAATTTTCATAGTTGCCGAAGGTGTAATAATCATTACATTTTATCTAAAACACAATAAAAACATGTGCAAGCTTCGGAAACTACTAAAACAATATAATACAAATTTTGTGTAGTTCCTCCTGCAATTATTAAAGTCAGCAAGAAATTCAACACGAGTGAAACGATAAAAACGAATAGGATCGTCAAAGTATTCAATTAATCGCGATTAGATAATTTCGAATCAATGTCACTCGCAATAGTTGCGCACATATTAATTGGCTCGCGAAGTTGTCCGCGATGCCAGCCACGAAATTCGAGTTTCCAGAGCGTTGTGCAGCGATAAATAGCTGCTTGGAATTGCGCAGTTCGACACGGTCGGACGATTATCAGCGAATAAATTGATAACAATCGATGCGGACGATAATGTTGATTACGGATTACAGATACAGATGTAATATAAGGTAACGGAATTACGTGGATGGTTATCAGCGAACTGATATATGCGTAGTTCAATTACGAGATTAATCGGCCGGTCTCGAATGTATACAACCTAAGGGTGCGACGATAGCTTTAAGCCACGGAACATATTCATGCGACTCTTACTTAGGAACTTGACCCTTTGATGGATAATTGCTTTCCAAGTTAATGACGTCTTCATAGCTGCCAAAGGAAACCCTCTATGGGAAGTTTCAAATCGCCACCCCTGCCGCAAGGGTAATTATAGGGTGAGAGCAAGGTTTATTAAATTTCAACACTCCTGTTCAGAATGTGAACAAATAAACAAAATGTTATACGAAAAAAAGTCTCCGATTCAATTTACACTGTCCAATACCAAATTTGTTTAACAATTGCAGTTGGATGGAGAGGCAACCTTTTTGCACCAGTTTGCAAGGATATTTTTCAGTTTATCTTAAAAAAATAAGGGGTGTAGCTATTCTGATTGAAACGTGTGTCTCATCAATTATGTGATTGTGGCTGATTCACACAAGCTTTCAGATCCCCTATAATTAGGTATCAAACTTTGATAAGGAAAGATGATGATTATTGCCGATTCTAATGGATCAAGACTGAAAGGATACATTAGAGAAATTTACTTTGAACAGATTCGGACCCTCTCGAAACATGTGAGAGCACGTGCAAGTATTTAGTGATCAATGATAACGATATTAACGAGGATCGACGATAACGGTGATAATGGACTCGCGAGATTTGATTGCTCTTTTTATCGGTGTGTCACTCGCGAAAGGTCGAGTCCTTCCTGTATTCCACCCTCCATGAATTTCGATTCTCGTTCCATGCTTGTTTCATAACTCCCGATCAAATTAACCCCTCTCAGTCGGAGCTGTTTTAACTCGAAAATTATAAACATTTCTAACGGAATAATAATGGAAGTCACTGTATATTTAATAGACTGCAAATAATACAGCAGTATTTCATAAATTCCTCTAATGTTTTTACTGTTTTAAATTGCACCTATTAATTTTTACTATGAACGCATGAAATCATGAGGTTTGCAGTAGCTTGGCGTTTCCACGCGACGGGTGTAGTTCACAGAAGGTGTCTCGCACTTTTAAAACAGCAATTTTCCCGTGTTAGTGCCTCAATCACGCGCGTGCATTGTTTGCTCGCGCCATGCAGCGAAAAAGAGAGAAAGACGAGACCGGCCGAGAGAAGTTGCGTCGAATAACAAATTCCATTCGCTCGTAACGCTCTAAGTGGAAGATCAAACGGGCTGGATTCGAGTATGTAGTCAGTTTCATACGTCAATGAATTTTTATCCGAGGAGAAGCATGCCTAGGCTTCTAGTAACCGGATCCCCGCGGATTCTCGAATTTACACAGCTAATTCCCATTGGGCAAACGATGGGTAAACATTTGGCAGAAGAGATGGCACGCTGTTCATACTTGCTACCGTAATCATTTCGTATTCTTCTTCAAACAATACACAGATACGACGAAATACGGCGCGGCAAGTATTATTAAAAAACTATATAGGAATTATTTGTAGCAGCTAGACAACGAGAAAAGAGACGGCCACCTTTCCTTATCATCGAGGCAGCTGTAAACCAAACATCACCTCCGGTCAGCGGAAGAAAAAAAATATCAACGCAAACAAGGAGAAACAAACCGCGACTTTCTGCTTGTCCACGAGTTAGTTGTTGACCAAAAAAAACGATGTTTACCGATACGAATTGCTTATTACAACATAGAGTGTATTTGTTTTATTATACGACGAAATAAAATCACAAGTGATTCCCAACTGCAATTGTTGAACTTTGATGCTGGACAGTGTAAATCGAATCGGAAACTTTCATCTAGCGGTTCTATAACTCAATATCTTTAACTTAATAAAATAATAATTTATACTTTTAAATTGTGAATGTTTTCTCGAAAATCGGTATCAATTGCTCCGATCGGAAACATTGTGCCACGGGGTGTATATCAGTCAGTTCTTTTTTCAGGGTTTAGTACACCAGATAAGAATTGTTTCTTATATGGAATGTTCCTCCCTTGGAACTCGGGAAACAGCTCGATTCCATCCTCGTGTCGTCTATTACATTTTTCCTGTAACCTCCACACGTGTAACATCATTCCAATTTTTCACATGTAACCAGAGGGGTGCAACCGGGAATTCTGATTGGTCGCATTCGAGGTAAATGCATCCATTCAACAAACACGTGGATCATTGAGTGACATAGCATTTCAGGGACTATCAACTGGCTTCATCGCCGATGGAAACTGCGGAGCTCCGCGTACCAGATAAATTAGGTACATATATTTCGTTTTACTGCTTCATGAATGATTCGTCTAATCTCGGTTCGCTACATCGTGAATATCGAAGTAGTCTATGCGTATCGGAGAACGGCGCGCCGTGTCTCGCGGCATTGATCAGCACTCGCTCCAGTGATAGTAATTAATCTATTCTAGGGACCGATGGCTTTGGAAGCGTGCCACGCAAAGGCCGTAAAAAATTGGCTGGACCATCTGCAACCGGACTACAAATTTTCTATTTATTTAGAATTGAGGTCGAAGTCAATTTTATCATTGCAAAATGAAGTACCGGAGACTCGTTGATAAGATTATCACAATAATCCCATTCAATTTGATCTTTGTGTAAAATAAAAATTGTCTACCCGAATCATCAAAATTAATAGATTAAATAATAATTGTTCTAGCATACAAAAATGACAAGTCTCTATTTTGTTCAAATATTATCGCGATATAATATTTGGAAAAACAAATTCATCGAATCACCAACGTGTAAAAATAAAAAATATATAAATTAAATAACTGTAAGATGAGAACTACTGTTTTCAATTATACTTACTATTTTTTTGTAGTGAACGCATCAAATCCTGTCTCTTATCGCCGTAACGATTTATTGACGTAGGTTTCCTATGGAAACCAAGGAAAACGAGTATTCGCTCGTCGTCAACAGGTCTGCGTGAAGAAAAAAATGATTTTCGCCGAAGAAAGTTTGCAGAGAGTCTCAAAGTGTGCGTATTGCAGGTGCCTCGGTTATTGCAGTGTCGTCGCCGGGTATTTTTCATCCGGCTTGATCATCCACGGAGAGCAACAGTTGGCGAGCGAGAGGCGTCGCAGAAGGAGGACGGGACGCGCGGCGCCGCGACGCTAGAGAGGGGCAGGTGGACTCGGAAATCGGACATGCGTGAGATCATGCGATATAGAGCACCGCAGGAAGTCAGTCGCGCTTAAACGGCGCCCGGCGTTGGACGTGTAGACGACTCGTTTCTTCTCGGGTCTCGTCTCACCTGACAGTGTCATTCATACCAGATTATGTCTTAAATACGTCTAAAGACCACCGTCTGCCTCATCTACAAATTACAATCTTCATTAACAGTGTGATCCAATCGATATCTCAGAAGATCGATATCTAATTCCGTCGTGGGAACCCAGTGATCGAAAAGTTTCAATTTCACATAAAAATTGCTAGACTTGATCAGCGGACGAGAATCCCAGAGAGACCTGGGGGTGGACTCATTTAATTCTTCAGTGAACAAGTCGAGACAGATGCTTTCGAGGCAGAATCGTGAATCTTCGCTGTCACCTGTTCGTAGTACTCGAGTGTCGTGTTGAAGTGCTGGACCCAACGCGTGGGGACAAAGTGGGGAGTTCGATGAGCTTTGAGCATCTCGGATGACGCGAAGAACAACCCTGATCAACGCTGTTTACGCCGGGGATCCAAGGTACGCGAGCCCGCTGCGTCAGCCAATCCTCTTTAGCAGTAATTCAGTTGGAGCTTCTTCGCTGTGTTTTCGCTTGGAGAACCGCAAGCCGGGAGACCTGGAGGCATTTGATAGAGGCTACCGGTTAGCAAAGCTTCGTGGATGTTCAAAGAAGAATTGCTAGAAGACGTTCATACGCAGCTAAGGTACTTTCTCATATCTTTTTGGATCTTCAGAGATGTTTGGTAGAAACCACTGTTACTTTTGAAGTTGCTTCTTGAATTTTTCTTGGATCTTCAAAAATGAATTAGTAGAAGCCTCTATTAATTTTGAAGTTGCTTCCTGAATTCGTCTTGGATCTTCAAAAAAGAATTGGTAGAAGCCACTGGTACCTTTGAAGTTACTTCCTGAAATTTTCTTAAATTTTCAAAAAAGAATTGGTAGAAGCCACTATTAGCTGTGGAATTACTTCCTGAAATTTTCTTGGATCTTCAAAAAAGAATTGGTAGATCCTGGTATTGGCTGTGTAGTCACTTTCTGAAATCTTCTTGTATCTTCAAAGAAGATCTTCTGCAAATTCATTATTACCTGTTGAATCTTGAAAGGAAAACTTGTCA
The DNA here is from genome assembly GCA_028455595.1 of Lasioglossum vierecki. NCBI lineage: Eukaryota > Metazoa > Arthropoda > Insecta > Hymenoptera > Halictidae > Lasioglossum > Lasioglossum vierecki. Next base: position 2,319,016 of record CM052344.1, on the reverse strand, counting down.
GTCGCTAACACTAGCTACCAGAGAGTTCATTATTATTGTCTCTCGAACACACCTCGAACCATCGGAACACCTGGGGCAACGAAGTAACGCGACTCTAATCCCCTCTCAGATAAGGCGGACGACCTCCCCGATCAGATTTGAAATAATCAACCAGCTGATCGTCTACCAAAGCAGAAGGTGAATCGTTCAAAGAAGATCGTCGCGTAAATAGCTGCTGCTGCGCTTTTCCCGGAGGTGACAGTGATCCAGGTCTAGAGTCGTCACTGTTTTCGCAGATGGTTGCCGTTTACGACTCGGTGCAAAACAGTCGGCGACAAGCAAAGGCGAAAGCTGCACTTTGCTGGACGTGCGACGACTTCTCTCTCTCTATCTTTCTCTCTCTGTGCTAACCATGTAAACAGGTGTCATAGACACTCTTCCTGTGCTAACTGCTCTTTGAAACTGCGAATAACCGCTTGAAAGCTTCGAGGTGACATACGTTGACAAAATTAGGCTGACGGAAACTTTGCGACTGTTCCACGACTGACAGACCTTGGAAATTCTTCGTGGAGTCCTTATTCGCGAGAATTTACAGAGCTGACTATTAATTAGTACTGGGTTCTACTTCTGTAATTGTTTAGCAGGCATTATGGTTTCCTTTCCCGCGCGAACTACATGTATTAATATTTATAGTACACAATATACAAATTGCATATAATCAGTGAGAAAAAAAATAAATATACTAATAGATAAAATATGTAATAGAGAATTAATACCACAGATTTTTTCTATATAATTACCGAAAAATGTATGAAACAAAGGTTGAAATAAAGCAATTAAGTATCAACATTGTTTGTGCTCCAACTAATATGTTTTCTTCGATACATGGTTCGTGTATGCTTGAACATAATTCACGAGTTTTTCAATTATTAGAACTAGTTCTGAAGAGCGTTACATGTCTGTACATTATCATTATCAGGCTCGAAAGAAAGCCATAAGATAAGTAGGCAGTTATATCTATTATCAGATAGAAACCGTAGACACAGAGGCAATTGAAACTTTCCTCGGACAGTGTATAGTAGCTGGTGACATGAGACGAGGTAAGCGGTTACGTGGAAACAAAGCTGGTTAAAAATTTACATAATCGCTCGAGGCTGGGGGATATATTTGTTCTCTTACATAGTTACGGGGTTCGAGACAATTACCGAGGACACATTTTATCTAGTAATTTTGCTCAAACGTGTTCTTAAAAATTGAATTAGCTCTGGTAGGATGTAGGAAAAGTATATAGAAGAACTACCAGCGTAGAAAATAATGTACCAAGCATTTTTTCATACATTTCAGAACAGTTCCTTCGATTGTAAAAACTAAGGAGAGATTCATCTTTGTATAATAAAATAAGAGTTTCCATTAAAATTTCCAGGGGGTAAATTCAACAGGTAATTCGGTAGACAGACAGAGAGAGAGAGAGAGAGAGAGAGAGAGAGAGAGATCTGGGTTAGGCTAGCCCTAGTATTTAAGGGTAGATCGAGTCCCCCATCAGAGGGCAACGAAGCCTGGATGCCTTCCAATTTATACACCGACGCTCATTTTAGGGATTCGTTACTGACGCCTGTGGTAGACAATCTGAAGAGCACGGGGGTCGATTTAATGATTCGAATAGATAACGAGATAAAAGACCTGGAGACACCTTATATTTCTCAGCTAGGGAAACTGATAGTTAGCTTCCCCTGACTCGGACGCAGTTTCTCGGACCTGACCTGGTCTTGTTCTTATGATTTATTATCGCGAGATAAGAGCTGAAGTGCGACGTACGTTACTCGGCAGGAATAGAGAACAGATAACGCTGTTATAAATTTTCGGAACTCGAAAACGACGCCGCTTCTTCGGGAAAGTAGTCGATAACTATTGCTGCCACAATATTGTTAGGTCACCGTGGCGGTTCTTTATGCAAACGCAATTTTTATCTCGCTGTTCGGAAAGTTTATTCGCTCTTTTCCATAACACATTTTTATCAGTACTTTACGCGCCCTAGAGTTTCCATTGACATTCAAATTTGTGTTCTTATCTGTAAACGCGTCGCTTTAAAACGGCTGGATCGATTTGGTTAATTTTTTTGGGAAAATGTTCGTAATAGTTCCAATAAGGGTTTCAGGGAAAGAAAAATCGTAAAAGTTACCTGGAAAAATGAGTGTTTCATTCTATTTGATTTTTGTACAAAAAAAAATCGCGAAAAAATTTATTGAAAGGATAGGTCAAAGTTCTTTCGGGTCAGCTAGTCTTCGACACAAAAATATAAAAATATTGTATCTTCAGGGAAAAGATTATTCCGCAGTACCCTGCAGACGTTTCTTTCATCTTCGACTTGCTAACACGATTAATTATCGTGTTGTTCCTGTGGCTTGAAAAGGTACGCGGGCAATTTCCGCATAAAAATCCGCAACGAATTTAATCTTCCGAATTTGCCCGAGTTAATGCGATTCCTCTTGCAATCGCAAGCCTCATAAATCTCGCTGCAGCCTGTTAACCGCAAGCGCAGAAATTTCCACGGTGATAATTAACCGAGAGAGAGTTTGATGAAAAATGAAAGAAAAATAGTAAAAACGTGGTAATAAGATTTCCGCGGAGAAACACAGAGGCCAGATGCCCGGCAACAATTTGGTCACTCGGTTCGGCGAAGATGCGGCGTTTTATGCTTCGCGAAAAGTCTCAAGGCGACTCGCGCGAGCGTGATGCACGCGTCGGCGGAAAAGATAAAAAAAAAGAAGAAGAAGTAGGGTCCAGCGAATTGTAAATAAATTCGTGAAAATGCCAGCTAGGTGGGCGTCGCGGTGGCGTTTATTAAGGTCAGCGTTGGAAATCCGGACTGAAAACGCTTCGAGCGGATTTAATGGCTCCTCTTGAATCGGTTCCGCGGCCGGACGAGATAAAACGCTATCACGACCGGCAAGCTCTTGGGATCGCGTGCCGCGGAGGCTAATACTTTTATAAATAAACACGCACCGACCATCGGCGCGAGAGAGGCCTTTCGTCTAATCGCCTCGCCAGGAACATCGTTGACAGAATCTAACTAAACACTAAGCAGACTCTAATACATCCGCGGCATGTATCTATAAATAAACAACCACTTGCCGGATCGCGAAATTGCAGCTCGTGCATGATATCGAGACTCTTGTTACTGCAGCCGACTCTCTGGAAGACTTGTTATTCGAAGGAGCACACCTTAAAATTATTATATAGCATTTTATCCATATAAGTCCCAAGCCCGGGTCTGCCGAGGGACATCTATAGTGCAGGGACAGCATTCTTTGACTTTTGCCGAACGTAGAGAAGGACATAAATGTAAACATAGCTAATCCAAATTTCCAACTTCTTTATGTTTCAATATTTTTTTTATGGAACTTCGATGATCATATTTGTGGCATTTTTCTAATTAAAATCATACCAAATATGATATAATTTCAATAATATTTACTTGTGTAATGGACAATTAAAGTTTCGGGCGCAAAGAAGGAGAGTCGCCGTTCTTTAATTAGAAAAATGTGTCGATCCAACCCAAAATGAATATATGCAATTGTGTGAAAAAAATGAATATATGCAACTGTAAGAAAAATGAATATATGCTAATGTGAGAAAAATGAATGAAAAGGAAAAAGGAGGTTTGCTAAAAGGTGGCGCCAGGAAAAATGACACACCGTTCATTTCTTTCTTCTAACTGTTCAGATTCTACTCTACTTTTGTCCATACATTCTAGAAGTTTCGTCGAAGAATAGCTAAAACGGAGACAGCGATATGCTAATTAAGAATAGGTACTGTGAAACTCTGACTGTTTTTCAGTGAGAAAGAGGCACTGATATAATCAGTCTTCGTTGAATTCTTTTTAGTCGCGCCATCGGTTCGAATGAATTCTTATTCAGTTCCTCTCGCGACGGAGGTGGCAGAAAGATGTTTCCGCTCTTCTTCCCTCTCCTTTTCTTTTTTTATTAAGAGCACGAAGGTGACGAAGTTCCATAGAAAAGATTACGTGAAAAATAGCAGTATTAATTCGTCGGGTGTCTAACAGAGTTTTTATTAATTAAGAACAGTTATTAAAGTGCTTCCTGCACGCGATACACAAACTATACTCCTAAGATTTCTCGAAAAGTTCGATTGGGAGAAGCATGATGGAGAGTAGAATTAAGACTCGAATTATTTCGAAGTGAATCCCAGAGATTGCCTTTAATTAAGTTCTTCTCTTGAACAAAGGAAAGCTAGTTACAATACGGTTATAATGTTTGCTCGATTCCTCGAAAGACCGAAAAATGGTAAATTATTTAACTTCAGTGCAAAAGCTCGTTTAAGACGGTGGATCGAACAGGGGGATGAAATGGGAACTAACTTTGTGAGCACAAAGCCATTTCTTCACGGTTGAGGCGTTAATTTAATAGATTAAAGTCGGCGGTAACGAACCAATTAATTGTTCACGCCGTTATTAAAATCATCTCTTCGCGCGCCAATCCTTTGGCATAGAATACTCCGTTTAAATAAAAGTAAAATTCTTCTCGATCGAAAATAAAATATATAATAAATTTTGTGGTTTCATATGCAGTTGAAAGTGTATACTTTCAGGTGGTACATAAAGATTTATTATTGGAGCAGGCAAGATACTTGATTTACGATTTCATTTTTATTTGTACAAAGTAGTTAATTAATTATTTCAGCTTACCAGCCACACTGTATAACTCGGAGAGAACCATATTTGTAGAGAGCCAGTTTCCTCCGGTTATCGCATAATGCTCGACCAGAGTCCACAGTAGTACGAACCGGCCATAGCCAGACACATTATCCTGATTAACTATCTGGGAAGTTTGCCAGTGTCTTCCATCGGCACCGCTGAAATCGCGCTAGTTTATCGTGTTTTTTGTGGACTCCGCGCCGTAAACGAACGAGCTGCCGGGCTTTCAAACTCAAGTCGAGTTTTCTTGTCATAATTTTCGTTCGAGAGCTCTTCCGGCTTCGCGTCATCAATTTGAAACAGGAACCCCGCGATTAATGAAACGGTTTCTTTGCTTGGAGAACTTGCTCGACTTCTTCGCTGCCGCTTTGGAAATCGCGACCCTGGTTCTTTATAGCTACTCTGCAAGTCCACGTTCACAGTATACCATCCTGCTAATTTATTTAGAATTTATTTTAAACAATCTGAAGACCTGAGAAAATAGAATTTTCGTTCCAAAATATTTTTGGCAACGCTCTCCTTAAAAGCATTAATAAAACCAAGACCCCCAAATCACTATAGTCACTCTCTAAGTCTAGGTACACAAAATATCAAGCTCCTAATTTATTTATAATTTTCTCTCAACAATTGCAACATCTAAAAAGCCGAATTCTCGTTCGGAAACATTTTCACCACCGGTATCCACCATAAAATCACCCCCTCAGCTCACCATAGTCAGCGTTCATCGGCCAAGCTCCGCAAAGCCATAATTCAAGAAAGAAAAATATTATATGTCGCCGGTAGAGCCCGTGAAGATTAGACTTGAAGCCATGAAGAATTTCATGGTGGGAGGAACGTGGTTTTAGGGGTTGCCAGGGGAAAAAAGGGTAATTGGATCGAACTGGAATGATGTTCCGTGGAAAAAAGTTGCGAAGTCCTGTGTGTATATTCGTCGGTCGGTCATAAGACTGTCCGCATGTGACTCATCGTATTAAGTCGGCAACAAACGCGCCTTTGTTGGTCCTCGAGGGTATTAATTAAGGGATGACACATTGCCGGGTAAACCAATTAATAGCCCGCCGATGCCGGTGCGTCGCATCAACGCCTTCGTTCTCGTCTTGTTGCTTTTCTCCCTTCTCGCTAGGTATATCGATCCTCATCGGAATGCCACTTCGTTGCCGGAGGGCTCGTTCGATTGTCTGTAAAACATAGCCCCTCACCTGGTTCAGGTACGTTGACCTTAAACAATTCTCGTGGGCGTTGACGGGTACCTGACATTTTCTTTCCTCCGGCCCACGACCGGTATTATTGCAGTTTATTTCTCTCATACTCGGAAAAGTAGTTGGATTCGATAGAGAACGGATTTTATACATTTATGGCAAAAATGTGCAATTTGAAACAGTAAAAATGTTAGAGGAATTTAAAAATACTGTTCTATTATGTTCATATTAAATTAATTAAGAATAATAAATGTGCGATTCATAAAATTGATACATAAAATTAGATTCATAAAATGAAAAGAATCATATACAATGGAATTAGGTCGGGAGAAATGTTTAATTTTCGAGTTAAAATAATATGAAATTAAATAAGTATATTAAGAATCTATGCAATTATTCATTTTTATAACGAATATTATAATATATATAATATAATATTATATAATATTATAATACTAGAAGAGTATAAAATATTTTTTGTTTTTGATGTTAAGGGATGACAACCACCAACAAGCTGTAAGACAGTTCTCGAGCGTTCGTTTCATTTCCGATTCTGATTTCGTTACGAGAGAAGCCACTGGTGTACACCTATACCAGGTCCAATATTAATCGAACCCTTTAATTGATACCCCCTGTCCACCATGGGATGTCTCATTATACATTCGATCAGCCCCACTCGACCCTGACTTTCCATCGGTCCGGTTAATTGAATTAAAGTAGACGCAAACATCGCGACCGCAATACATAGCCGGTTTCAGTGTGGGAATAATCGATGTGTCCGAATAGAGGACAAGCATGGGGTGGGTTTGTGAAAGCATCCTTTAATTAAAAAAATGAACAGAACAATATTATTCGCTTCTGTCCTTTCGTAATTAATTCAGTATCAAGGTCGACTCAGAATTACATCAAAAGTACATATACACGAATAGGGGTGGGAATCGACAACCCTTTAGGAAAATTTCACTTCGTTGTATTACAGCTAAAGTAATCGTCAGACGTCAAATAGAAATATTTTCATTACATGAATATATATTTGTGATAAGGGTGGTTACACGAATGCAGACCGATTAATATCGAAATGGAATGCAAATGTGTTTTTCCTACTAATATGAAAATGCCTCTTGGAAGTAGGGGAGGTTCCATTAAAACAACCTTTATTAAACATCATAAAAATAACAGTTGTTTTCCACTTAACTCTGATCATTGTATTCAATTGAAATATATATTAATACTGTGTTACGAGTATGTTAGCAATATAAATATACAGAACAAATAATGATTAAAAATTCATTAATCTCTCTCTCTCTCTCTTTCTGGCGGTATCATTAATTTATTTGCAACTTGAAATAAACGCTCCAGCGTTTTAGGAAATATCGAGTGCCTTCCGAAGTTGAAAAGATCCATCAGAATTTTTCAAAAGAATCGCACAGCGTTCCATTGAAGTGCAAATGGTCGAACGATATCGGAAAAAGAAACACAATAATGGAATGAAAATTCTCGGAGGGTTCGCGGACGGCAAAACGGAAGTACGTAAATCGTCGAGGGAAAATCTAATCCGAAAACTTCACCGCGGTGAAAATAAAAAGATAGTCCGCAGATGATTGATAGAAGCCGCAGATGATTGATTTTACGATTTCGTTCCATTTCGTTGAATTATAAAGAAAAAGTTGCATGTCTAATCTTGTCCCGGATACTCTATGATCCGTAATTAGTTGCAATACTCGTAATCGAGTTTAATCAATACTGAATCGAGTGAGAACGGGATAACGACGTTTTTTAATCGCTCGACGAAGGAACTCCTACGATTTTTAATCAGCAAGATTGTTTGTCGCGCCATGGAAATTCTGCTACAAGAACGATCAGAGTAACAGGAACAAAAATGCTGATACAATCAGTTCGTTATATTGTTAACATAATTATTAATTTTCTGAAAGGATTCAGCAATTCTTCTTGTCATCGCTCATTTAATTTACTATTTGCGAAACCAGAGATCGATGAGGAGGAGTCGTATGGATACAAGTATATCAGTTCACTTTTTAAAATAATTTTTCAAAGTACCAGACCGATTCGGGCAATTTATATTACCCAGAACACAATGGAAATTAATAAAAATCAAAATAAATAGAACCACAAAAATGGAGAAAGATTACAGTCATCACTACTTAAATGAATAATTGCATTAAAGTAGTACTAGTCATTGAGAGAAACTGGGTTGCCATTTTCTGTAGATTTACGACAACTGCTCTGTTTTAACAGACATGTTTACTATCCAAGGTACTTTTCCATTATTGAATTGGTCGCTAGATTTTCCTGTTAATCGTTAAACATTTCCCAGATGCGTTACAACAAATTCCAATAAACAGCTGATAATGCGACGATCACCTTTCAGGATTATTTGCTCGATCGGAAACGAAGAGAGAGGGTCAGTGGAAAATTCTGCGAGAGAGAGAGAATTTGATAGGGATCGCGATAATTAAATATCGCTGCTGCGTTTCCCGTTTCATTTTCCCTCTCTCGCGTTTGAAATATCTTCTATGACGTCCGCTGCGTAAAATTGGAAAAGACTGGAACCAGCCTATAAAATCATTTCGATAGAAATCCGATAGCGGACTGTCCGCTAATATCGTTCCAATCAAAACGACAAATGAAAATCACCCTCGAACGATATTACAACTCGGCCAGGTTATATGTAATAATAAAATCACGATAAAAAAGCTATGTAAACTCATCGACTCTGTAATGGTAAGTAACGCATTCGACGTCGATGTAAACGCACAGGTTTTATGCAAATTCCGATTTTTACAGAGGAATCGTCAGTAGCACAGGAAACATCCGAATGATATTTTATCTTCTTTGTACGTTTCGCGAACGAGGTACTACGCCGGATTATTGAATTATATACGACTGCACGGTTTCTCATGAATTTTTCATTTTGTATACAGATCTTGTTGACCTTGTTCGCTTTACGGTTCACTAGATGAGTTCTCAAAATATTTAGACGGAACTCGTTTTTCAAAAAATGAAAACAATTTATTTTATGACTTAGAATAACTTTTACGACTTGTTTCATAACACTGTCCAACAACAAAATTCTTTCTATACAACTGTTGTATAGATCTTATAAATCTTATAATTGTAAATAAAAAATGAATAAAATAGAAATAGAAATAAAAAAAAGAGATAAAAAAATATAAATCTATAAAAACAGATTTCATAAAGTTTTTTATATAAAAATTCAATAAAGTTGCTGATTCGCAAGAAATCGGAAATCGAAAAATACGTCTTTTTTACAAATTGAAATTTTTCAAAACTGTACCTGTAGGAGAAAAATTAAAGTCTATAAGATCCACCCAACAGTTGCATGGAAACATGAAAAAAGTTGAAAGTTGTTGGACTGTGTAATCTGTTGTAACCATTGAATTATACGACCTTTCACCATTTCTTTTTAAATGGGATTTGTTTCGCGTAGACAATGTTGAAAAAAGCGGAGAAAAAAATGGTTATCTTGTCGCGCACTGCATTTTTACCGCCGCGATGATAAAACCGCGAAAGGTGATGGAAAAGCGTACTTTGATTTTGCATATTTGATGCGACGATAAAAAAAAATACTTTGAGCGTTCTAAAGCACTGCAAGGCAGAAAACGGCGACCGAAATGTCAGCTGTCAAGATATACCAGGATGCTCTTATCTACACGAAAACCGAAACGACTTTCCGGACGACCTAATATTTCCCCTTTTCTCGTTTCAATTCCTAAGGGCAAAATCAAAGCCACGTAATTAAATGCGACTGTTTATTGTGGAGCGGTAACGAGAGATTAGCGAAGCACGTAATAACAGAAACGTGGTAAAAATCACTGCTACGTTCGCCTCGCCGCTCCACTCCGTACCAAGGTTTCCAAACAACAGAACAACTTATTATGTTTCCTAGGAGTACATTGGATGTAACGCAATTACATTCTGTCAAATATTTTCACAGACCTCGAGCAATTTTCCTGTATTTTCTGAAGTTGAACGCGTACAAACAACGGTACTACACTATTTTATTTTTATTTGAGGGGTGTCGAATTCAAGGGTGAAGTCCTTTGAAATGGCGATCACAGGTCAAGTGGAATGCGTTAGTTGCATCGATCAAGACACTTTAAAAAAAACATTTGGTAATTATATAGAAAATTTCGACATTTCGAACAACTTTTTCCTGTTACAATATCGAGGGATCGTTTTTAGTTTTCGAGATATTTGCAAAAGACTATATGTTGCCGCGGAGTGTGCAAGAATACGAAAAATTCAATACAGTATTAGCAATAGTTTTTTGCAAATATTTAAAAAACCAAAAGCGACCCTCTATATTGGAAAAGGGAAAAGTTGTTCAGAATGTATTGCTGCATAACATATTGAAATTTCATCAAAATCGGAGTACGCAGACCTTTTCTATATAATTACCAATCGTTTTTATACCGCAGTATCTAGCAAGAGATCCGGGGAAGGTGGTCGAATGAATTTTCCCAATTTTGCGCGGGTACACACCGCAGAAAATTACGGACGTTAACGCAGCCGCTCGGTTTCCCGTTCAAAAGAACGCGTAATTGCGGTCCGGATTAAAGTTCAGCAACCCCCGAGCCTCCAGAAATAAACGCGTACCGGTCCGAGCAAGAGTAGTCGGCAGAAAGGGTGGTTGTTTCAGACAAACGCAGCGTAACAAGCGTCTGCCTCGAACTCTCTCCGATAAATATTTTAGAACTCGTACGGGTTTTTCTACATTCCGAATTGATATTTTCAATTTGATACGTATCTTTACAGGTTTCCAAATACACCCTTCTGCAAATCAATTTCAACCGTTCACAAAGTAATTTCCAAGTAAGTTTTCGTAAAACCAATCAAATGTAAATAAATTGTCAAGAAACACAACAGTTTATTTACTGCAAGGATGTACATCAAACATATATCGAAATGCAATTAATTTTGTAACGAATGAAAACTGTGTATCGAGTCTAAATAAATATTAAATTATTAATGCTCCCAGCGCAGAGGTTCACTTTAACAATTTAACTTATATAATTTATTCAAAATAAATATATAATGAATTTTGAATATTCTGAATGGGTGCAAATATTTACAAGACCTGTATTATATATATTTTTAACGTCCAGGTGGAACTAGATTTCATATTTATCAGATTGCGAATTTTCTGCATTTACGACAGAAACGATCGAACGGGAAATGTATAAAACTGATCCAAGGAAACGCGGCGATGTTATAAATCATGAGTTTGAAAAATGTTCTTGCTTTGTGACATTTTCCGGTGAGAAGCGCTCGAGGTAATTAAGTTTTGATTGACCGGACGAGCTGTACACGCTTTGAGAATTGTACAGGTGAAAAAAAGTGTCTCGGCACGAGACCCGTGTCATTGATCATGAATCTGTGATCCTGTCGTAGGCGTGGTTCGCTTGGTGGATCAAAAAATAAAGCAGTATCTTCGGTCGTTATTTACCGGACTGCCTCTAACCAAAGAGTAATCGCGACAACGAGACACGAGGCTAGGTGCACGTGACCACGGAAAACAATTTGTAACCGGCGGACAGCTTCGAAACTTTCTATCAGGTCATTTTTATGGATTACAAGTGATAAATCTTAGTTCGTGGACAGCTTCCCAGCGGAAATCCAGCCTGAAAAACAGAGCAGGCGTTAAATCAATCCGTGTACGCAAGATTGCAACCCCCTACACTAAGGGAAAATAATGATCAGCCTGTAGTTGCCATTCCTGAAGTGGACAGGCTGGCGTGCGGTTGTTTTCTAAGCTGTTGGAATTTTCGGGATAAAATTAACCCTCAATTTCTCAATATTTAACATTTGCCCTATTGGAAGTCGTAAGGGCTGGATCAACCCTTATACCCATAAATTTCACCACTCTTTTATCTAAAAGTGTACTAGTTGTATAGATAGCCATTTTTATTCATTATTATTATTTGTCAATACGTACATTTACCCTATTGGAAAGTCGTAAGGGCTGGATCAACCCTTATGTGCAAGGTTGCGATGCTCTATGCTCAAGGGAGAAAATTAGCAATCTGTAGTTTCCATTAACGAACCGTACACTTCTTAATTTAGTTATTTTCTGGCCTGTTGGAATTCTCAGGAGTGAAATCAACCCTTAGAACCTTAATTTTTAATACTATGTTATACGAAACTGTATCAGTCATATTGTTAGCTATTTTGATTCATTATAATTTACTCCAGGGTATTTATATTTGCCCTATTGGAAGTCTCATGGGTTAAATCAACCCCTATGTCCAAGGTTGCGACCCCTATGCTCGAGGAAACAATTGACGATCGATATTTTCCATTCATAAAACTGTACGGTTTATTATACTTGCTGATTTCCTGGGTCGCTGGATATTTTGTTGACATCATTAATTTCATATATTATTTTATTCAAAAATCGGTCGGTTATCCCATCGATTAACTTTTTAAAAATTGGCAAACATTGTGAATATAAGGTTTAATCCGTGAAAAATACATGGAAAAATAGCAGAATCCATCCGTGAGTAAGAACGGACGCCGAATCTAGTTGGGGGTTGTTTTCCTCGATAATATCGACGGAAATGCGAGCTATCGCACGCGACATCGCTCTGCCCGGGATTCGTTCCTGTGCCTTAACTGCGAATAGGATATCGGTGCAGGTTGATGCCTCGTAACGAGATATCTCTCTCATCCCCGGATAGTCAGGGGTTGGGAGGTAAAAAGAGGTTGCTTCACAAATTCAGAAGAATAAATTTTTCCAAAAGAATCACCCCTTTCCGAGCTACATTTTTTTCAATCGGACGCTGCACCAACTGATGAAAAAGCAAAATCCGATAAAACTAAAATCAAAATCTTCCCGCTAAGAAAGCAAAATTGCACAAAACAAAAATTATCCCCTTACAGACCAATTCAAACCAGACAAATTCAGAAGAATAAATTTTTCCAAAAAAATCACCCCTTTCCGAGCTAAAATTTTTTCAATCAGACACTGCACTGATAAAAATGCAAGTTCACGCGTCGAACTTACGGTATCTTCCCGATCGACTCCAGGGAAATGTTTTCGCTCCCACGTTGTGTAGTTTCGTCGAAAGTTTTTGTTCGTGCAGATGGACTTGTCGAAAGAGTGAATTTGTTATAAACAATGCGAGTTACCAAAGGGATTTGAAAACGTGCGGGCGTTTTTCGTCGGTCGTCAGCAAGGCTCCGGGAGGGTTTACAAGGCAGGAAGTTGGTAAAACCGATTGAATTTCTGAATTGACGGTAAGCTGCGAACAGTGCACCGATGGGGGTGGGTCGTGACATATTTTGCAAGCGAGAACAAAAGTGCAGTCGTCTGGAAACGAAGTTTCCGCTGATACTTTTTCGTGAACTCGTTTGCGAACAAAGTTTTGCGTTCGCTCATCGTTGTTGCGTTGACTGAATGGGAGATCCGGCTTGATGTATGGTTTCCTTGTTGTGCCGGCTGCCTCGCAGTCGATTCGATGATCGATCGTGGCCACGAAATTTTGTTACGTCAGTCTGTATTAAGCGTAAACCTTTAATCCCATTTATATCTCTTACAAAACTCCCTTTCATAATTGACGTTTTGATAAAAATTGTAACTTGTCATTTCATGGTTCTATCAGTCTGCAAAAATTTCTTTACATCTTTCAAAGGCCCATTAACCGATACATAAAATTCCTAATTTCTACATGTTATTTTCCCTTTAACAAAATTTCACAGATTGCTTTTATATGTATTTAAAAAACAAGAGATGATAATACATGTATATAGGTGTTAAAAAAATTTTCAAAGGACGCTTGAATAAATTTGCCACACCGATATTTTATTCGCGACGTGTTTTCAATTGTAAAAAGCATATCGATAAATTATTATTCCGCTCGGGCGATGAATTTTGCGAAACAAGCCCCTGTGCAAATACTTTACGAACAGAATAGGGCAACTTCGTGAATAGAACTGCCTTGTGAATAGAAACTTCGTTAAATTTTATCGAATTGTTTACAGGATATACGGAACAATGCCGTGATCGAGCGAATAACACAGACAATTAAAAAATAGAATGCGCTTTGTTATCCGCGGTCAGTAAAAGGAAAGACTGGAACAGAAATTGGCTCACGGAGACAGAAAAAAAATACCGGAAACGTTCCTGCGTATTCTTCGGTAAACGATGGAAAATGTCTTCTCCGATTTGATTATTTTACCTCAGGCTAAATATTCATGAAACGGACAGATAATCGATAATACAGCAAATCTACATGTTACGCCCACAAAATACACAGTCATTCAAATGTATTATTCAAATTTTCAATCAAACTGCATTTCGTTACATCGCAAATTAATTGTTGGAATTAATGGCACGTTTAGAGATTAGAAATTATTTGAACAAAAATAAGTTACAAATTAATTTTTCATTAGAAATATTTTTTTAATGATTTTATCCATCGCTGGATGAAGATGAGAATGAGGATGAGTCCAGGGACGATATTCAGGACGATGAGAATATCGAAATGAATTTTGCATTTGAAAACAAAAATAAATTACAAATTAGAAATTATTTTCAGTTACAAAAATCTTTCTAGAATCTTGGTAGTTCGTCCAGCCGGTGTTTACGAGACAGTAATTAGTCCGAGTGAATTTGTCGGTGAATTATCGCCCGAATGCCATGGGACTTGGAACGATCGAAACTTAAGTGGAACAAGTTCTTGTAAGTTCAACCGGCCTCGCTTTTAATTTAACCCAGATTGAGTTCGGCAGCTGAGCTCAGCGCTAATTGGAGAATTAATTATCTACCATGGGATCCTAGGCAAATTAACAACGTGTCTGCAGGATACCGTTTTTGCGACAAAACATTGTTAGTAAATTAGATAACGAAATATTTCCATGTATCAGCGAATACAATGCAACTGCAAACTGATTATCAAAAATAACCGAAATTCGTCAATTAACAATAATTAATTTCGTTGGCATTCATTATCAACAATTCCACATTTGTTGATCAGCCGTTTTACAATTCTGAACCGGAAAATTAATTATGGATATCGTGATTAATCGAGCACCGGCAATTTTCCGATTAAAAGGAAAACTATTGGAAATTTTTTCGGAGTGTTGCTAATTAGAAAAGCAATTTTTCATGTTCCGATCTCCGTCGTTCTAATTTCGAAAACTTAATGATCGATCGTCTTCGAAGGCAAAAATGTTTGGAGTAGTGTTTCCTGCGAGTAGAATAGTCTGTGGTGGTCAGACACAATTTAAAACAATTAATAATAATTGTAAAAACGATTAGAAAGACACGTAAGCATTTAGGGGATGAAAATGGAATCCTTAGGGAGACAGAAGAGTCTCAGACCGTCGTAAAATGTGTCACTATTGAAAAAGAAACAGCTCCGGAGCTTTCAAGATGGAGCCTGTGTCACAAGAGAAGTTAACAAAAGAGCAGCCTTTTCCATCGGAACAGACACCCTATTTCTGCGTGCATTGCTCCAGCATCCCCTAAAGGAGCGTTGTTGTGAGGAGAAGTCTTTTTCCATCTCCGAGAACGCGATGCATACTGGCAGGAAAGGGCCACAGCTCTGTGCTTCGAACCCTCGTAAAGGGTAGCTGTAAATCCGGGACCGAGGCAAACGGCAATGAATCGCAAATAAATCTCGGTTGATCCGGGGATTCTCGAGCGCCGGATTCCCGAAGCCGCGGTGTCGACACACTTGAGGGATTTCATCGCGTGTCCGCAAGCGAAATAGGTTATGGGCACGCGTGGTTGCAAGGTTGCACACTTTGGACGACACCCACTCCAACCCCCGTCTGCCAAATAAAACCCTACACTGTCAGCCATTTCCGCAAACCGGCTGGAACAGCTCTGAAAATTTTCATGATCGTCATATACACCCGAACTGGGTCTATTCGTAAGATTATATTTGACTAGCTTTTCCCCGCGGCTTCGCTCGCACAGCAAACTGTTTAATGCCCTCGAAAATCTTTTAACCCCCAGTCACTCCAGCTAGATTATATCAAAGAGCATGAAAACCAAGTTTCAAACAAATCTGATATTCCTCATACAAAAGTTTTAACCTCTTTTCACCCCCTTGGATGTGGATTATTTAGCGAAATAATTTATTCATCAGACTAGGGTAACAATTCACCCGTTTTTATTATATAGGGTAGCTGTCAAGCTTAGAGGATGGTTAATTGCAATTATTATATTTTGGATGAGGTGACATGTTTGATGATGCAAATAAAGAAAATATATTGAGGGCAGAATACGTACAATGATGTAAAATAATTCCAGAAATCATCCCCCAATTATTTCGAATGTACACCAATCTCCCTGCCGGCACAAAGAAACAATGAACAGCTGGCTGGAATGTTATACCACGCCATTGAAATGGATGAAAAATTTCCTCTCATTGTTTGGACTCAGTATACGTGGGAGAAAATCAAGCCCTAATTAATTCCGCGGCAAATTACCCCTCGTTCCCAGGGACAAAGAGCGCGCGAAACAAACAAAAAATAATCTTGGAGCTGGCAATAACCGAGGCAACGGTGATTCAACGGCTGGATCAAGTGGCCGCCGAGTTTCAACCCTTATAGAATGGGTAGCATCTCAGGTGCATCTCCTCGGCGACTCGACGAATCGAGTTCACGCACCGATTGTGAAAACCCTCCCCTTTGAGAAATTCCACCCCTAACTAGCTACGACGACACGCTCCGATTACAATGCGAGGCAAAGATTGTAGCCTGCAACAAAGAAACCGGGTCCTCAATAGTGAAACGTGTCTTTGTGCGATTTCTTGCCAACCCCTTCATCCCCCTAGTGGTTGGGAATGATCAAGGAGACTCGTTACAGTTCAAAGCACGAGCATTGTACGAATGTTTTCTTATTAACTGAATTAATTAGATTATTATCGATTGTAAGGGTGTGTGGGGGTGTGGTTGGCACATGGAGGGTTTAATTACATGTCAGGAATGTTCGCGAATAGCGTTAGAAAATATTAACGGGTACTTTTTCATTGGAAAACCATGTGAAATTGAAACCATAATGAGGGGGTGGTTTCTAGGTATCCGAAAGGGTGTAATTGGAACGCAAATTAATTTGAGCGAACTGTTTCAAGTGGTGTTTTAGTTCTTTTGGGTTATTTAATTTGAAGGGCAAAGTTTATTACCGAGAACAATTGTACGGCTGCCTAGCGGGTTGCAGCCCCTAGCTCGGTCAAAATTAGTATTTCCCGGGATAGTATGCGGACTCGGTAACGGAATCACGAATTCGCAAATTGACTGCGGGAAAAACAGAATGTGCCACCTGCGCCACGCCCTTGTTTGTCATTTCATTAGCCCCATATTAGCGGTTACAGGGTTGCCCAACCCTTCAGTGGCAACCCCTTCGTCATCACTTTCGCGTTATTGGCTCGCTGGGATCGTTTGTCCCATTCAATCAGTAACCAAACTCCAACCTGTTACGATACTACTTAATTACGATCTCTTTCATCCCCAATTTTTTCACCACCTGCAACCCCATCTCCAGACTCAATCGACATTTACGCGGTGGCTGATCACTGACAATCGATGTACACTGTGGATCTTGATTTCGGTTGACTTGTTGCTCGATTTTAGTCAGAAGCCAACCCCTGAACTTAACTTTTCAAACTACCCCTTCGGTTACAGATTTTCCACCCCAAATTAATTATATATTTAGGTTGAATTACATTTGGTTGCAAAATCCAAGAGAGAATATTTATGAAAATATTATAAATATAACTGTCAAGGACAGTTTCATAACACTAATTAATTATAACACTGCTTGATAAAGTTTATGGCACGCTTGCTTGTTATTACCAAGAGAAAATAATTAACCTGCAATCCAGCTCAATCCTGATTAATGAAACTGAATCTGTTCCAGACAACCGGAGGATCGTTTCAACGTCGCGCACAACACAGAACAACGAAATGGACACTTACGTAAGTACCATGGATCTTTGTAAAACAAATGAACGGAAGTACAAGGATGGAAAAATATATGCCATGAATTCTTTAGGACTTTCGTGACAATACGTCGAACTTTTAATTAAAATCCTGATTTCCATGTGAATTTTTATCGTGTGGGGTTCGCCCTCATGCGTTTATTAAATTCTACAAAATGCACTTCATATATTTTTTTATTCGGTATAAATTAACCGACGTACCTTCCTCTCTCGGGTTTGTTTCACCACTAAAAAAATATCAGGTTCGCCACCAATTAGTGTACTGTTAAATTGTTAGAGTTGTTCGTTGGTTCTGTGGGATTTGATAGATTTTCATGAAAATTTTGGAAGATTTATGATGCAGCAGAAAAGGTCAACGACTGCGTTCCAGGTCGCCGGGCACTACTTTTGGACGATGTGCTCGCCATAATAAGAGGAGAGAAGGGAAACCCGAGATTCGAGGGAGGGAACAAACACTTTGGCCACTCGTCGAGTGCCTCTTCGGCTCCGATACGTGGCAACAGCAAATACTCTTTGTTAAAAACTCGGTCCCTGGGGACGGTCAGAAATCTTGGAAAAACTTCACCACTCAGTTCTCCGGATAGCTAACGTTTTTGCATAAACGCTTTCCCGTAATGGAGTTGCTAATGCCGTCGACGCAACCTGCAATTATTTTCTTCGCGTCCGTGCGATGCTGAAAACGTCGTCCCACATCGATTTCCCAGATTTTTCATAAAAATCCCGTTCCCTTCGACATTTTCCATTAAATATTTCGATCAAGAATTCGCCATTGGAATATATGCAAAAGTGTATGCTTGAGCAAAGCTTTTTTAGTGTTTTTTTTTCATGGAAAATGTTAAATATTTATTTCGTTAATTACATATTGAAAAATATAAAATACGATATACATATATTTAAATTCACTGCTCAAATTTGTTATTTCATTATTTTCAATCCGAAAAGCATTGTACATTCGTTTTAATTTCGAGTTAAAATCGCGAGGTGAAGTCTAGCGTCATTCGGCTGTCATGTTAGCCGAATTAAACTCGTCGAAAGAAAATGGCCGTCGCATTGGTCCCCGTGGTGGCCGAGAAGGCGAAGTTTTCAAACTCGATCGAGTAGAGAAACCCAATTTCCACGACGAAATTATCGAGATAAACGGGAAAATGTTTCGAGAACTTCGTTTCCACGAGTACAGAGCGAAAATGCGGAAAAGCTGGTCAAGACTTAGCCATGAGACTTTTCTCGCTCGGCCGGGGAAGCTAATTTTGCTCTCCACGAGCCGGAAAACTCGGAAAACTCGGTCGGTAGGCATTTGCCACGGTCCGCGCCAATGAAAACCATCGACGTGATGCTTCCCGGGACCGATTAATCATTTTATCCGCTAAATTTAGGATCCCACGGTGCGCCAAATGCGATTGCACGTGTAATTTACGTAGGCGTTGCAACAACACTCGTATCCAGATTAAACGAGGGATTTTTCAAACGGAAAATGATCATGCGATAAATTAACCAACAATGAGAAACAAAATCTTGGCTCCTGTTTACAGGATATTTTTCTTGGGATATATTATGCACACAGGAGAGGAGTATATCCTTCATTAATAATCTTCGAAGGGTCCTCATTGTCCCAATTTCGTCTCTCGTTTTCGTTGCTGTCAAAGACAGAAAGAGCAATTACAATCGCTTGGAGCAGACGCGTAATTAAAGTTTACTTGAGCCACTCCGTTTTACATCTGCCTTCCGAAACCAGAGATCTATCCTGGAAACACTCTCCTTTAAGAAACAACAGGCTACAGATGTTCGACGCTGTTTTATTCTCGAATAAGTTGAGATTGTATTTTTCCTGTCTCGCCATGGTGTGAACTTTTCCGCTTTTCAATTCGCTGTATCTTTTCGACAAGCCCCGCAGAAGTTTGCGGCACGGTTAGCAATTGAAAGCGACCCCGGGAAGGATTTAAAGGATCCGACGGTGGAACTATGCGGAACGCGAGGATTTCTAATACCACGATATCCAGAGGCTTTTCGTTTTTCCCACAGAGTCCTACGTCTCTTCATATTACAAAAGCGCGTGGAGGTTTCACAGCACAGTTTCTGTCCATATAAATTTAGAAACGGTTGGCTGATACGGATTCCGCTTCCAGCTCGAGTGCAAGTGTTCGCAAATTTGATGCCGCTCACTGATACGCGTGTTTTGGCACCATTCCAGTGTCGTAATTCCATGGAAGCTCATTTTCACACGTTTCGGATCTTAGGATCCTTAAGACTATCTACGATCTTCTGAAAATTAGTAGGACTCTCTCTCGAACACCCTGAGAATTATTAGAGCCCTCTAAAATTTCGTAGAAATTATTTGGACCTTCTAAAAATTATTGGGATCCTTTAAGATCCCCTAAAAATGATCAGGACCCTCAAAGTCCTCCTGAAAATTATTAGGACTCTCTCTAGGACACCCTGAGGATTATTAGAGCTCTCTAAAATTCCACAGAAATTATTTGGGCCTTCTAGGATCTTCTTAAAATTATTGGGATCCTTTAAGACTCACTAAAACCCCCTAGGGCCTTCCAAAGACTATCAAGACTCTCGCGGATCTGTACCGACGACATGAGATTTTATGATCCCAACATCATCCAATCAGAAACTGGAAATGGGCCAAGTGCAGCGGAAGTTAAAGAGTCGAGACCCGAGTAAATGGATCGACAAAAGAGCCCGGTGTCTGTTTTTTCATCTTTACGACACCAGGCTCGAGAACAGACGTCGGGCTCTAAGTGCCTCGTTGCTAATGCACGTCACTCTCTCCATCTCTCCCTGTCCGTCATGATTGAGTCGATCAGCGACCGTTCGCGAACTCATTTGGTAGTTCGCCTGAGCCGTAACTCCATCCGACCGATCGTAACTCTGTCGTTTTCTCGTATAGCAGACGGATTAGGTTTGCTAGGGTTAGGTTTAATCCAATGACGAATTTATCTTCGGATCGGTGAGATTGTTTCTCGAGAAAAGGAGATTAGGACTCGGGGTGGTCAACGCAAGACTCAGGTGTAAAAAAACAGGACCTTCTTGGATTCTTGTAAAGACAATTGTAAGATGTTCCCGAATTTTTTGGAAATTGCTGGGACTCTGTCGAATTTTCTGACATTCCAGGCTACAATATTTTTCCTCAGCGCATGCATTAAAAGTGCATGTACGCAGGTGACCTGCACGCGGAAAATGCAGCACGATGAATAAATGCTGTTCAAAGCGTACATCGCTATGACTGCCATCTCTCAGCAAGCGGCTTTTCTCTTCGGTATCGAGAAACGGTCGAACGCGAGAGATTCCATTGGATTTCAGCGTAGCCGAGAGAAGGACTCTCGGCAAAATTGTTCAGTTTCTCGAAACGGTGGCGTACAGATTTAAGTAAGATTCCTGTGGAATTCTCCTGCCTCATTTACGTTGGTACCCATCAAAGCAAGCGAGACAAAAAAATAACGGAGTCTTGACGGAGTGCAGATCGTGGCAATTTATTCGCCGGTGAAAACGTCCTCGAACCTCCACCCTTCCTCCCTTCCTCTATCCCTCTTGTGTCTGTTTTCAATGAATATTTACGGCGATCCCCGGTTATGTGCTTTACTCTTAATTAAAACGAGTAATCCGCGTGAACTCATCACTCGTAAACTCCCTGGGAAAAAACTTCAACACGCCAGGATTAAAGACGACCCTCGACCGGAAGCAGCAGAGCGGTCATGCTTCTCATGGAAAATGTTACTTTAATTATTACCAACGAAGAACCGAGCTACATTCCACGATGTAGAATCCCCGTCTCGATTTTTGTTCTCCGCGTTTTCTTCGTGGAATTTACTGGCAAATTGAAACGAACACGACGCTCTATCAACGCCGTACGAAATGAACGTTTCTCCTCGTCTCGTTTCAGGAGGATGTCGATTTCAACAAGCCGAACAGCGTGTACATCCAGAATGACATCCTGAGGGGGAAGGCGATACAATGCCACCAAAAGAACGTTTCCACGCTGGGTGAGTAATTGGATATAAAAATATCTGGACCGCGGTTGTCCAAGTAAAACCAACCGGATATCGAATTCCCTTGGTATTCCAGTGAAGTTGCACATTCCCTGCATTGTGCATTTCGAATTGCTACGGTGACGACGTGCCGTTTAGTTTGTATTTATGAGGGGGAGTCCTCCCGGGAATCTGTCTAAAGAAGTAGACCATTTTAGGACGTGTTAGGAATTTCGTGATCCTGGGATCATTGGGGTGGGTTTGGATCCTCTGAGAGTTATTAGAGCTCGGTGAGATCACCTAGAAAAAATTACTCTACCACCCTCTAGGATGTGCTGAAACTTATTGGGAGTCTCTAGGAATCCTTGGGGCATTATTAGAGCTTTATAGCAGCCCCTGGGAATTAGTTTTGACCCTCTAGGATCTGTTGAAAATTATTGGGACTCTCTAGGAATCCTTGGAGAATTATTAGAGCTCGGTAGGATCCCCTAGAAATTACTACGACCCTCTAGAATCTTCTGCAATTTATTGGAACTCTCTAGAACTTCTCAAGATTCCCTAGAAATTATTAGAACCATTTAGGATCTTCTAGAAATTACTGGGACTTTCTAGAATCCCCTAAAAATTACTAGAGAACTCTAGTAAAATCATCCAAGAAGAATTTTACGGAGGTAACACCCCTATGTTATAATCTCTATGCAGCGCAATACTAACAGATTACGCAAAGGGTGCGGAATTTCGCCAAATTCCACGTAGCTGTTCTAGTGTGTAATTAGCAACAAACAACACCGCGGTGAAGTTCGAACACGAGAGCAGTAATAAACTCTACCTCTAGAGGTTCCGATGGAATAGAAACTCGTACGTCGGGCTTTGCTTTAATGTTACTTCCCTTAATTAGAAAAACTATAATCCTTTCCCTCGTACGCAGTCCATAAATTCTCTGGTTCTCTATCGCTCACGCAATACCACAGTCCATTTTCCGTTTAATTTCTCGCTGGTCCATTTAATTCCATATTTCCTCTCTCTAGAGAGAGGAAACAATACCTCAAAACACCTACGAAGCTTGTGAAACAACGCTTTTATTTAACCTGTGAACTTTATTTCGATAACTCCCGGAATATAAAAAGCTAGCTTTGTTTCTTGGATGTGCATTTCAAATTTTTCTGGAACCCTTTACTCACGACTCGTCGCACATATATTTTCCCAGGGATTTTTATTTGCCCCGTAGCCCATCGCATCCGCCATACCGCCTCGGGTCGGATCTAGGCAAAATTTCACGGAGAAATATTTTGAACACTATTATTAAATATTATTCTTTAATATAGGTTCAATATTAGTTCAAATAGAACGAAGAACCTTCGGCAAAGAAAATATTTTTGTTTTCATAATCAGATAGATTTTCTATTTCAAATACTATCTTTCCCAGCACTGGCTAGTGTTTGTTCCGTGGATACGTAGGACGACAACGGAAGCACACAATATACGTAAATGCGTTCCGACGTTCCGGCTCGCTACGGCTATTCACAACGATATCTGGTTTCCAGAAGCGACAAACAAACGGACCTGTACACAATTAATCATGATACATAGCCGGTCGGAACTCCGTGGAAATGAACTCAAAAGCGCGGTTTATCGGCAGCTTTCGAACCACGGGCTTCGATGATTTTAGCTCCCCCAAGGACTTTATCTACCCCCGTGGTATTACCGTAGGATTCGATTCAGCATTTCTATCGGATACCGGTCTCGTGAAAACGACGACTTAACTACTCAACGGGAACATCGCCAGAAAAATATGATGGTTTCTTTCGCCAAAGATTATATAGGTCACCGGTTCCCGGAAGATGATAAATGATCCTCTGGTATCGCTGCGTACGAGGAGGAATACGTGAAATTTCCATTAAAATTCATTAAAAAAAATATTCTTATCTATCTGTGAAAAATGTGTTTTTTTAACTTGCTGAAATTATACTTTTATAATTGTATAAAAGTTTTGTAAGCGTAGGAGGGTTAACAGATTAGTTGTGAGCCTCTAGGATCTGCTGAAAATTATTGGGACTCTCTAAGAATCCTTGGAGAATTATTAGAGCTTTAAAGTTCGTTAAAAAATTATTACTATCTACTTTATCAGCGAAAAATGTGTTTTTTAACTTGCTGAAATTATATCTTTATAATTGTAGATTATTTTAAAGGACATTTCGTATATGTGTGGTTTTGCAAGCGTAGGAGGGTTAACGGTGAAACTTGTGACACGCATTACGCGACAGTAATACCTTTGACGTAGACCGGAACGATGTGTATCGCATTTTTTAGCACACAGCGGGAAATGAAATGAGGAAAACTCTAATTCGCGTCGAGTCCGAAATTATTGCGCAAAGGATTTTTCGAAAAATCACGAAATATTCGTGTGCACCTTTCAAAAACTCTTTCCACAATTGTACCCAGCTTTTGTGACATTAGAAATTTACTAGCTAATGTGTAAATAATTTTTTTTCTCTTTGCCTGTAATATTATATGTACGTATATACTATAATATCGGTGCGTGTTAAATTTATGCGAGGGAAATAGCGACAAAGGTTCGCAGTCGACCACCATACACGCGAAGATGAAAATTGTGCTGCCCCGAATACTATTTCTCTCTCACTCTGCCGCCCTTTCTCGAAATTCAACTTCCGACAGCAAATATTTGAGCGTAACGTCAATGAAACTACAAGTTGCCTCGATCCACAGTTAACACTATAAAGTTGTGTCTGATGATTGAAATGTCTCTCAAACACGGGAACACGCCGCTGTAACATATTACCTTTGCTTTCCGGTTTCTTTGTTTACTCAGCTCGTTTGCACACGTTTCATAAGTGAACTGATGACCGGGTTTTTATGTAGCAACTGATTCGATCATTCTTTTCCTCTCGATTACTATTGCTGACATTCGCCGGGGCTAAGAACTCCTCCCACAAATGGGCGGAGCCAGAGCTCCTTATAAAAATGAGCGGAGAAAGACACGTAAATGTATATAATTTCATTCTTGCTTTTATTATCATTGTTTTATTATCATTAGAGTGGGCGGAGCCAAGTTTTAGCCAAATAAAATTGCTATTTTTCTATTGCTGACTACTATCTTGGTCTAGAATGGGCTCCTCCCACAAAAGGACGTGGTAAAACCTTTTCTATTGTTCATCAGCATCTTCATAATGCTCCTCTATATTTCCAGGAATTATTTTCATTATCATTGTCAGGACCCCTCCCACGAGAGGGCGTGGTAAATTCGAGAAAGGTAGCCCACGCCACGAGCTTTAATCCGTAAAGGAAAGGAAATGTAACAGACATTCGACGCGAGGCGTAATGGCTCGCGGAAAAGAGAATTGCACCGGCAGAGTGACTGCTGGGTAGCATATGCAAATGCCTAAACGTGATTTCGCCGCTCACACGCGGGAACCTTAATGGATTCCTATTCCTGTAACCTGGCACCATCGAGCAGGCTTGTTCGACCGCGAGTTATATCGCTATACCAGCCCCATAAACGTGCATCCAACCAGTTCTACAACAATGTAGAAATTCTTTAACTCTTCATAATTCATTTTTCTATTTAATTATAGACCAGTAATTTCCAAAACAACAACGTCAACGGTCCCCTCGGTCTCTTCCTCATTAACCAGCTTTATCAACGGCTCAGCCGAGAGTGAATTGTTTATAGTTAATTACCGGAACAATAAAGCCATCGGCTTTCGTGGTGAATCTGTTTTGTAACATTTATTCCCCGGCGAGGGGAGTCGTTAATCGATCAGCTCTCCCATTGACCCGCATAATTGTGGCATTTAATTCGGTTTGTTACCACGGAAAAGGACGATCTATGATCTGTTATTATTTATTTATTGTTGAGTTTGTTATTTATCGTTCGATTGGAGGGCTAATGAAGAGCAATCGATGTTTTATCGACGGCAACGAGGACAGTTGACAAGAAAAATAGGGAAAATAAAAGTCGATCGGCGGCAATTAAATGATTGAGCGTCCGGTGACAGGAAGTATATTTCGATACTAATCGATTAATGAAAAATCAATTGCCGGGGTGCGGGTCACCTATCGGCTCGACCTTCCTGAAAAGTAATAGGGTTAATGGTTGCTCGACATTAACTCCGCTTAATGAAATTCAATCTATAGTCACCATTAGGATTATTATCCGCAGCTTCAATTTTCTTCTGAAATTCGAACACTCGCGAAATTCATGCGCTCACATAATCGCAAAGTACTCGACTCGATCGCCGGCGAATTCACGTCCATATTCCGTTCATACTAATCGTTAAATTTTTACATATGGAACGTCGGAGAACGTTTTAATGAGCTTATTTGAAACACGAGGAAACGGTTAATAAGCTCTTGGCCTCATTTAAACTTCGAGCTGACTTTTTCAAATGTGATCAAATCTTTCACAGTACACAAGGATTTCTCACTGCCAGCTAATTTATGCAAACTACTACTGAAAGATCATATTTCTCCTCCATTTCTAGATTAATTTTCGCAGCTTTTAAATACCGGCCAGAATTTTTTTCAACACGACAAACTACGCGGGGCTTCTCCCGTACAAATTGAAATAGTTTCCCAAATCGGCATTTCGAGAGTTGGTGCAAACAGCAACTTTTTTTGTTGAAAACCGTTATGAAGCTTCGCAGCTTCCGGCGACCTGAAAAACAAGCTGAAACATAATTCCGAGTAGCACTCTTTTATCGGACGAAAAGAATTTTTTGCATTTTTACGTGAAAATCCGCCGCTCAAAGGGTCCCTGCGGAAAAGCGTATTGTGTCTTTTCGTCCCAATCCGTGTTTCACGATAATTCTATTATCTTATATAGAGCCAGAAAATAGCGCACACAATAGGGCAATACTTTACTTGAAAACTATGGTTTAAAAATGTTTTTTAAACTCTCACAATGCCTCCCACGATATATTAATTTTTACAGGCACTTTCGTACATACAATATTTAGCAATTGTGCAAAACATAAAATTTTTAAAGTCCCACAAAGGTATACTATCTTGAAATTAATTTTTGCGGTCACCCAATTTAATTCTCGCCGGAGACATTTTTTGGAAATGGCCCTTGGTACCACTTGCACGGGTTAAAATAATTTTCGACAGTGTCTGGCGGGTTCCGAAAAATGGCACCGCGATCTAGTGGCGAATTTCTCTGTACAACATTTCCTGGGAAGATCGTCGAATCTCCGGGCCGGAATTTCCGGCTGTCTCGATAAAAATTCGTCCCGGAAAGCATTTTCGTTCCTGGCGAACCAGTTCCGTTTCCGAAACTAGTTTTCCAATGGTCACGTCCCCGTGTCCCTCGGTGGTATCCTCTTTTTTCAGAGGGAATGGAGCAATATTAGGTTGGTGGTGATTGCCGTAGGGCGGCGGACATTCGGGCACGTGCGTTCCACTTCCGGTTCCTCCGCGAATCAAAATTCACCGCGGTTCTCCGGCCCTCGACCTTACTCCTTTATTCGAACGCGTTGAACGGATTAGATCTATAAACTGGGAACTCGGATGATCCCGGAGTTCCCAGAACCCCGCGGGAAAGCTGCTTCCAAAGTTCTACGTTCGGGGACATTACGGGAAGGCGCGGGAAACTGATTTTCATTAAGCGCCGAACGCGCGACGGTGCTCGAACGCCGAGTGCAGTTTTCCGGACGAGGAAAACTGAATTACTTCTCCAAGATTAATCCCCGCCGTGAATCACGTTTGAACCATTGATTTTTAAAGCGATCCTTTTCCCTGTCTGCCTTCCAGAAGTGGATTATTTTCTGGGGCTTGATTTTCGAGAGTGGTCTCGATTTTATCGAAGTGGCGTGAAGCGCTTCTTCCAGTGATATTTCACAGGTTTCCTCGACGATCGTGGAAAATTATCTTTTTCTAGGCAAAATTTCAATAAATTTCTTTGCGAAGACTTTTCTCCCGAATTTTCCATTTTCTCCGAGCCACTTTTCTTTCCCTGAAAATCTTATTCGGACTATCACGAACATTTTTTTTAATTAACCAAATCGGTCCTGAAATTTAATTTTTATTTATATGTGAATTTTCTATAATTCCAAATTGAATGTAGCAATTGTAAATAATTAATTTAGGACGCAGAATTTGTTCATAAAATTGTGAACTGGTAAAGCTGTTTTTAAATGAACACTTTCAACGCCGTTTAAAAATGTATTTCCGAGTGTAAAGAGGTGGAAAGAAGATCAACAAGTCCCGGATCGTGTGACAAACCAATTTCCCAGCATACAGAAGCTGTAACAATGGGCGTACTGTTGTTAAAGTTCTTTGAACTCCCGTCAGCGCAGATCTATTGTCGCGCGATGGATTAATGATTTCCCAGTTCGTCGGCTTGATCTAATCGTTTCAGCAATCTCTCCGTTGAAAAATTGTTATTCAACGCCCGCACTATGGAACAAACTGATAAAATCTGTATCAAAATCAAAGAACTATCGATAGAAATGAGATAGAACGATGGATTTTTTTTTTAAATTAAAGCTAAAACATTGTAGAATATAGGAAAAATAGGGAGATTATGGTACGAATGTTTTTTAACTTTAAAAAAAATAAAAGATTACCTGTTTAACTATTCTTGAACTTGTGTAACTTTAACGAATTTTTTCAAGGTCAAAAAACGTTCGTACCATAATCTATATAATTATTTCATATTCTTCCAAGTTTCAGCTTTCATTAAAAAAAACTTTCATTTCTCTATCTCATTCCTATGTAATGTTCTTTAATTTTGACACAGAATTCTTTCGTTTGCCCCACAGTGGCGCGAAGTAGGTGAGGTGAAAATACATGTAAAAAATATTTCCTACAAAGCACCGACCAACTACAGGTAGAAAGGAAACTATTAAAATACCTGTTGACGAGTTTCGGATAGGAAAAGGTTGATTAAAAAAGTGTACGGTATAAGAGGGACGGGTTATTAAATGTATCCTACACGTGCGTGGAAAGAAAAAAATGAAGAACCTTTATGAAACAGGCTGGTGTCCTCAATACTGGGACGAGATACTATGCTGGCCATCAACCGCACCTGGAGACCTCGCCATCGCCTCGTGTCCATCTTACATCGCTGGTTTCGACGTCCAGGTAATATCTGAAATTTAAAATGAACCGTTAGACTCACTTTCGGACGATCCCACCCTTCGTTAAGTATTCTAATTTCCGGGAATACTACTTTCCTTACGAACTTTGCCCTCGTGCCTCGAATTTAAACTCCTTGGTCCTGATCCTTGATTAAATTGCACTAAATGCACCACTGCGTTCTACGTACACTTTTTACTCTTCTCGCGAGATACCCTACTTTGATTAGGGACCGGTTTTATATTTTTAAGTATTGAAATTACAGAAATTCATTTATGAAAAATTAATAAATTAAGGGCACCCCTGTATTTTATAATTTCTAAGCAAGTGAAAAATTAAGTGAGATAAATTTCCTTGCAACATACAAAGTTACATTAATTATTTTCCAAGATGCAATGAAGCAAACAATAATTTTCCACCCACGGACCCGGAAACCGCAAGCTCATCAAGGAACTTGAGCAATCAGCTAAAAGTCCCTAAGACGTCACTTCAAAGCCCTAAGTTCTCAAGGTTTGCGTAGAACCATTGCTCACCGTCAAAGAGACCGATGGTCCCATGGAAATTCTACTGAAATTCTAATAAAACTATAATATACAGGGTGTTTCAAAATTTTATTAAATACTTGTGAAAATCGAGGAACAGGATACTTATCGATATTAATTCGAGGATGACTCAACAGGCGAATGCGTCGAGACAGTGTATGCCGGATGGTCAGTGGTTCTGGAATAATGGGACCAGCGGCACTTGGACCAACTACAGCCAGTGTTACAGGCATCCATTAGTAACTCTTCTGATGGAGCTTCCCGGTGGTCAGGAAAACAACGACAGTCTCATTAAGGTGAGCGTTCACTCAAACGATGAGGTACAGGCCCCCTCTGCGTGTAGTATTAGTTCCACAGGGCACAAAGGCTTATGCCATTAGCCTCTATTCAGAAGACCAAGAAAATTATATCCTCGAAATCGGTGTTACTACACGGACTGCGGTTTATTTCCATAAATTTCAATCATTCCGTCGTTTGTCCGCACGACCGTGTCCACTCGCTGGAGAACTTTCTCGTTGCGCGGAATGCTCGATGATATTTAGAAACGCTTTGCCAACTTCACCGGTAAACAATTATTGCAATTATTTAAGCAGAAGCGTGCTGCACCACAGGAAAACTTTCTAAATGCGCGAACAATGTCCAGTGGTATTTACAAAGGCCATAGTAAATTACTGCAATAATTTTCGTGGGAAGGTTACAATTTTCGAGGTGGTTCCTGGGAAAAATAAATTGTTAGTAACGGGTCATTGGTGGTAGTTTGCGACAGAGTGTTTTTAAAAGAATGTTTGTCAAAGGTGTATGATGTGCAGTATGTTGTTCATGTACATCATTTAACAGGACGCGTATGTGCATAAATGTAGTACATCATTTGACAGGACATGTTTGTACAATATGTAAATGTACATTAATTAGCAGGACACGTTTAGCGTAGTACATCATTCAACAGGACATGTTTGTACATAAATGTAGTACATCGTTTAGCAGGACAAGTTTGTACATTCTTACCAAAGTGGACCTCATTGACATATGGCAGGAAGTTCGACGAGCAACCGCGTAGATCTTGCAGTCCATTCTTTTCACGAAATGTTTAATACGGTTTGACAAACATCAAGCTTCCAGTAAATCAATGTTAAACAGTGTTCAGAAATTTTTACAAGATCAGACAGCTTCTTCAAACATTCTCAAACATCTTGGAACAATGCAAATGATATATAATAGCAAGTAAATTATTTAACAATACATGTTTGTACAATACGTAAATGTACATCATTTAGCAAATACATCATTCAACAGGACATGTTTCTACATAAATGTAGTACATCATTTAGCAGGACATATTCGTACATTGTTAGCAAAGTGGATCCCATTGATGAAGCAACGTTGAACATTGTTGAGCAACTTCGATTTCCGAATCCCAGTGAGGCACTCGGAAGGGCGGCTAAGAGCTCTCCGAGTATCAATTTGAATTCCCAGCAGCGGCAAGAAGTATTTTCGCCTGGGCATCGACAGGGACTCGTTAGCGAGGAAAATATTCCGCGGAGAAAATTACAAGAAAGTCCTAGAGTAGGACTCCCCAAGGAAACTGGAGCTGTTGCGGTCACTGGAAATCGATGAGAATTATGTCAATGACGTCAAACGGTTGTAAGTGGAAGACAGACAGCAGGTTCTGGCAACGGTCATACGTTTCAGCATTGTCTCTCTCTCTCCCAGGTTGTTTACCTTTTGGTGTTGTTCTGGAGGATCGTTTTTTTATTACCACGCTTATATTAGCTTGAAGAGTTGTAGTTGTATGCGTCAAATCTTGAAATCGAATTTTCGTTTAAGAACCACACTTATATTAGAATGCATTAAAAAGGAGAAAATAATATTTTTAGATATTAGTGCCTACAACTAACACACTTTTATTTATAGTTACTAATATCTAAACATATTATTTTCTCCTGTTTAGTCCATTCTAATACTCAGAAGAGGTCGCCGAAAGTGATAGGTCCAAAAAATGACGAAAGACTATTAGCAACGCCGTTTAGCTGACAACCATTATTGGAAAAGCATTAAACGGCATCTCGTTAATGATGGACGTTGTTCAGTGATTGCATTACACGTTCCTATTCGCGCGCGTGTACTTCGTGAATTAATAGGAGCTGTAATTAACGCGATCACTATGCGCCAGGGAACGGCAAACAATTTAATTGGGATCATTTCTGTTTGCAGAAATGCGTGCCGATAGTGAAGACCATCTCCAAGGTCGGCTACACCGTGTCCTTCTTCACGCTGGTCGTTGCTTTCTTCATTCTGGCGTTGATCAAGTAAGCATTAGCTTAATATTGACCTTAGATCGGACGATTTTTTCAACCTCGATAATTCACTTTATTCGAGTGATTTAAATTTTGAGAAATAGATTTAGCATGGAATGATCTAAGTTCCCCTCTAAGTTCAGTCTCCGATCCCCCTGTTCAATATCCAAGATCCAGTTTATCCATATCGGAAAAGCTTTCGAAACGTTCTCCGATCGCTGACACCTCGGATCACTACTCCAAGTTTATTCCGAATCGGACGTAGGAAATTAAGGTGCCCGAGGAACATGCTTCACATGCACCTCTTCGCGTCGTTCATGATGCGAGCGTTCATGGCCCTGATGAAGGACATCCTGTTCGTGTCCGGGATCGCATTAGCCTCCGACGTGATGATCAAGAACGGGAAGACTTACTGGCTGGTAGACGAGAAGGAGAGCAGCTGGCTGTGCAAAGCGTTCACCAGTTTCTGGCAGTACTTCATACTCGCTAATTACTTCTGGATACTTATGGAGGGTCTCTATCTTCACAACTTGGTGTTCCTGGCGCTGTTCACCGACGTGAACTCTAGTATAGCTGGATACGTTTGCCTCGGATGGGGTGAGCCACCCCCTCAAAATTTATTCTGACCTTTATGCAAGACAAACATAAAATTAACAATTTTCTGGGTAATCTATTCGTTTTTCTCACACATACATAAAAAAATCCGCTCTCTTCAGGTTTGCCGGCGATATTCGTGACCTGTTGGATCGTAGTGAGAATCACTCTGGACAACAAGTACTGCTGGACCACTCACGAGAACCCCTACCTTTTCCTCCTCATCCGGGTGCCCACCATGCTATCAATTCTGGTGAGACATCTCTAACCAGACAGCAGATACCTCAAACATCTCTTTGTAACACGGGGTTTCCGCTTGCAGATCAACTTCGTCCTGTTCGTGAACATAGTCAGGGTGCTGCTGTTGAAGCTGAAGTCCACCGTTTCCGAAGAGACTCAAAGATACAAGTAGGAATTGTTCTTCCACAGATTCTCCGAATTCACCCAAATCAATTTCACCTGTTTCACAAGTATTTTCACTTTGTATTTTTCAGGAGATGGGCGAAGAGCACTCTAGTCCTGGTGCCGCTCTTCGGGGTCCACTACACTGTCTTCCTGGGCATGTCTTATAGCATGGGCGTGAACGAGACTGTAGAAGTGGTGTGGCTGTTCTGTGACCAGTTGTTCGCATCTTTCCAGGTGTCAAGAAAATTCGTCGCCTATCGAAACATCTTGATAAACATTGGTAGATAATATTTTATTTGTCCATGTAGGGTTTCTTCGTGGCTGTGTTGTACTGTTTCCTGAACGGTGAGGTGCGCACGGAGCTGTCCAGGGCAATCAGAAGTGAGAAATGGCCTCGGTTCCGGCCGAACTGGTTGTCCAGACCGTCCACGCATTCTGGAAGCACCTGTAGTTGCAACGCGACTAAATTAGGCAGGAGGACCAAACGACCACCATGGTGGAAGGACCCCTGGCTTTGCTTCTTCCATGACAAGACCGCTCGACGCTCCACGCACTCGATGGCGAGTACACAAGGTGTCCTCTCTATCCAGACAATCCTCTGGTCTACCTCTAGCTAACGCAGCCGAAGGATCCGCAACAGAAACAACCCTCCCGACAGGACCTTCCAGTCGAGACTCTTCAGTAGGCTGCGAATCTTTATGCAATTCATTTTTACATTCGATAATACGAAGACTGGAAGACTGAAATGATTATTTTATAAATGATTTTTATATATTTATTATACATAGATTGTTCATTACGCGTAAAGATTCGCTGTCTATCAGAAACGAGGTCCGGGTGGTTTCTGTGATAAGCCCAACAACGATTCACGTCGTTATCGTCTTCCATGTAGTCTGCCAACACATCTAGTTTCTTCATTTTCTCCACGCTGCACTCGCTCTCTTGCTTCCAATAATTCTCGTCGGGGCATAGTGCCCATTGAGCATTGACTCCGGACATTTTTAGATATTGGTACGCGAGGAGGTAGTCTAGCCAGCAGCAGAGGATACCTGGAGATCGCTGAAAATGGTCAGGCTGCACACCCCGGTGCACAGAACCAACAATCCCGTTACACCTCGCCCCTCTGCAGCAAGTACACCGACCAGTCGTTGCTTTCCTTCTGTTCCAACGTGAGTCTCTTCATCCCCTAAAGGCCATAGTCCATTCGTCGTCTAGAAGCAGACGTCGAGACACAAGCGCGATCACTTTTGAAGTTTGATGAATGGAATATATGTATATAGATCGCAAAACGCCTGCGTTCGGACGCACAAAGGATATCCAACCTTTAGGAGATCCAATCATAACCCAGACCTCGTCAAATTTGATCGTTCTATCTGCATCTTTTGGTCCAGGTGTCCGAAGTCACACCTTGCACAGGCACGAACGCGGACAGGGTTCGGGATCAGCACCGCTGGAGTGACTCAGAATGCTGTCACCTAGCCTACGAACTGCACAATCTGCACCACGGGCCGACCTGAGTCCCTTCACACTATTCCCAACTCGGGTTTCTTCGACGTACCAGCTGATACCGTCGTTGCACGCTACTGGACCGTTGTTTTCACTCGTTTGACGACGCTCGACGGAGCTTGGAATGTTTGATATGGTTTGATCAACATCAAGCTTTCAGTAGATCAAACGTTAAACAGTGTTTGGAACGTATTCAAATATCTTGACACATTGCAAATAATCTATAATAGCAAGTCCGATGAGGAACCGTGTAGATCTTGCAATCCATTCTCTCCACGAAATGTTTGAAACGGTTTGACAAACATCAAGCTCCCTGTAAATCAATGTTAAACGGTGTTCAGAAATTTTTAAAAAATCATACAGTTTCTTCAAACGTATTCAAATATCTTAACACATTGCAAACGATCTATAATTGCAAGTCCGATGAGCAACCTTGTAGATCTTGCAGTGCATTCTCTCTACGAAATGTTTGATACGGTTTAACAAGCATCAAGCTTCCAGTAAATCAATGTTAAACAGTGTTCAGACATTTTTACAAAATCAGACAGCTTCTTCAAACATTCTCAAACATCTTTAAACAATACAAATGATGTACAATAGCAAGTTGGACGAGCAACCGTGTAGATCTTTGTAGATCCGCAATCCATTCTCTCGCTCAGCGACGTCAATCGCAAACAAACCCAACCAAACCCGGTATTTAATCGCAAGAGATCGCAAGAAATGATTAATTATTTATTTTTGTACACTACTGTATTTACATGCCAGTGTAGCTGCAGGGTGCCACGTAAATTCGGATCCCTTTTGAATCGTGCTCGCTTTGTGATAGCTTCTCATTGTTCCGAGATTAACGTGGCACTGTTATGCAAAATCATCTCCCTTTGTAAAAATAATTAATTACGGAGCGTGCACCGTGTGGCTGTCTTGTACAATACAACAGATGGATGTTTCTATGTATACAAGTGTGTGTTTATATGCACAGACTGAGCGTGCGTGTGCGTGTATGTATGTGTGTGTGTGTGTGTGATATGACTATTATAATACTGCAAAGTTCAAAATCTTCCGTGTGCATTTAATATCAAACACGCTTCTCTAAAAAATGATTTTTCAAGACAAAGATAATTTTTAGCCGGGAAACAATCGATAGAAGTAATTTTTCGTTAACAGAGATATTTACGGTATCGAGTTTTTTACTTTTGTAAGCTCTGCGTCGCCGAACGCACACGGAGATCTATAGATCGCGATCCACGAATACGTTGTCATCAATTACACCTCTCGTCGGTGTTATTATAAATATTAAATCGTTCACTTTCCTGCGTAATCTAGAGTATTTCGTTCACTGCGAGTCTTGCAATTCGTGCGTATGCTTCATTTAATCGCGTTAATTAACGGAGAACGTATGAATTATGCATATCACGATCGCCGAAGCGAGCCTCGCTAAATTTGCAATTTGAATCAGATTTTAATTTATACTCGCGCCGCGGTGAAACGGGCTGGATCAACTGGCCGCGTTTAAAATAATAAACAAAGTGTTCGGAAGTGATTTAAGTTTGTTTTTGTTACGTCGAAAATTATATCTGCTCAAAGAATTCATATTCGATCGTGAATTTGTGCGGGTTGATCGTCGTGAGAACGAGAACTGTAGCGATTAAGGTATTGTGTCCACAAGAATGATTTCCGTGGTCGCGTAATGTTTGATGTGTACCTCGAATTATGCAAAGTCACGTGTACAAAATCAATAAATAAAAGTCCGTGAGTCGTGAGACACCGTCAGTGAATTTTCATCTGTTGAATAGCGTAAGTATAAATATTAATGAATGTCCATCTTGGAACCAGGAATATTTTTCATCATATCCATAGTTGGATAAATAAACAAAAACGCTTCTCAACAATTTCTTTATGAAACTAATACAAAGTTTGTACTAAATAATTAGTGCACGCTTTTTACAGTGTGTCTATATATATATATATATACTTACACATAAATATTTACATAATTATTTATGGCATCGTTCACTTTCCGCTGTTCTCACGTTTTAACGAAAATATGAATGTCTACTGTGAATTTCGAATTTTCAGAATCGTATAAATTTTTCAATAAAATTCCGTGATAATTCTAGTAGAATTTTGCAAGTCTTTTGTTTGATCTTATGTTTATAGTGAAGCTCAGTATTTTTATTGTATTTGTTTAAAACAGATGAGGTCT
The DNA here is from genome assembly GCA_028455595.1 of Lasioglossum vierecki. Lineage (NCBI taxonomy): Eukaryota > Metazoa > Arthropoda > Insecta > Hymenoptera > Halictidae > Lasioglossum > Lasioglossum vierecki. The sequence continues at coordinate 2,282,521 of CM052344.1, read as the reverse complement.
GCGCAGCTGTTCGTTCAAGAGCGAGGATTCCGGTGGCTCGCTGGAAAACAGAAAAAGGTGGATCAAGTATAGGGAAAAGCAGATGGGAAATTAGAGTGCTCGAATCCGAGGAAAATCCGCTTACCATCCGGTAACATTTTCCGCAGCGTCGCAGGTGTTGTACAGTTCGTTAAACGCGTTTCCTTCGCCGCAATTATGCAATCTCGGACGGCCGTTCACGCAAACATAATAATGTTGGCAATCGTGCGTGCTGCGATGGAACTGAGGACCACCTGCGAAGAACCCTTGATCCCTCACCTCCGGGCACCGGAAGCCGAGGAACGCTGCGAACATTATTCACATTAGACAAGAGTTAATCGCAATCCTAAAAAATGTCCCAATAATAAACATTTATTTTGAAAATTAAATAATGCGAACAATACTGTGAATAATGGCACAGCGATTTTTAATGACGACTCACCCCTCGGCTGCTAAGGGTTAATAATTACGTTGCTTAGAACAATATTCTGGCTGATTTATTTAACAAAAGTTAAATCCTCTTACCTTCTGCATCGCAATCTGGTACTTGATCTGGCCAATCGCAGCGATAACTTTCAGGGTTGAAAGCCAACCCCTCGGGACAGTCAAAAACATACCCCCTACCGTCTGCGCAGTTCATAAACTGACCGCAGTTTTGATGATCTCCAACCTTGAAGTAGCCATACTGATGGGGACAGTCGTCCGTTGGCTGGGGAGGCTCTAAAAATGTAAAACCACCCCGTTAAGACACCCCTATATTTTATAATTTGAAAGGTTTACCATTTTTCAGACTAAACCAGTTCGAAATTAAAGAATTGAGTATGCGAATATTTTGTAAAATATGAAACTACCCCTATTATTTTTCGTGTAAATATAAATGTGGAACATGAACATTTTCAATTGTTGCCAGCGATGAAGCATTAAATAGTGGGTGGACTTACGGCGGTTAGATCTTCCTCCGCAGTCTATGTCGATAGGGTAGCCGCAGGGATAATTGAATCTGGCTTCCGGATTGAAAAGAAGACCCTCCGGGCAGAGTTTTTGCTCAGGTACACCATCGATACATTCTATATAGGCGTCGCACTGATTAGGGACCGGAAATCGTCCATTTCTTTCCTCGCAAGAACCCGATGTCTGTCTCTCAGGAACATTGTGCACCAGTTGGTTATTCGTGCTCGTGAAACGCTGATAGTTGGTCAACGCTACAGTCAAAAACAGTGAATTAATTTTTATTATATTTCAATCGAATCATTTTAATATTAACCCTTCACTGGATGATATTTTATGTTTATAAAAAAATTTTTAATATTATTAAGTAGGTTAGAATTTATTTAATAATTTTATTGGGTTGGTATTTAAATTTAATAAATTTTATATATAATTTATATAAAATTTAAGGATATTTTATATATTCAATGAATTTTATAGTAAAATGTTAAATTTATATAAAATTTGTTGAAGGTCAGTCTTTGTGTTTCCCATAAGGAAAAAATATTTTAAAAAATTAAAACAATATTTTCAGAAAAATAAACAGTAAGAAAACGACAATTTTTTGTTAGCGTCACTGAAATTCCTTTTCTCGTTAATTCCACCATTTCAAGAGTGACCACAAATTCTCCGATCGAAAGAAAAAAAAATGTGAAGAAATGAAATCGAATGCATCATTAAACTCCGGCATTTCGTGGATGGTGCTAGAAGAGATTTCACAGTTCCACCGTATTATAGTAAGCCTCTTATGCAATATTATTCTCGTCCGAATTCAAGGAAGCACACCGGTGGAGATGAAGCTATTACACATAGATCTTCATTCCAAATGGGAGAGCATTAAACCATCTGTTTCGATATTTCACGCGATCGTTTCCCAACTGGTTTACGAAACGAAACTGATCCTTTCGCGTTTACGACCGTAAATCCAACGATGCTTTACTGCACGCGATATTGCCGATAAAAGTCGCATCGGTAACAATAAACGACACTATTGGTTCAAGCTGAGAACATTTTTCCAAGCACAAACACATAATTCCCTCCAATTCTTAAATAAATAAAAAAAGGTTCTATTCCCTTTAATTTAAATATACTCGTTCATCACAACATTCTACTCACATTTTATAATTTAAATATTTAATTAATAATTCATAGATTTAACATACAATTAAATATAATTAATTATTCTATAATGATTTATTCACTAAAAATATTGCAATTCATGAGAAATTCCATACTAATGCGTATGCAACAATAATTTAATATAATTAAATTAATTATTCAAACTATTCTCCCCAATTTCGTGTTCATTAAATATTTATTTTCGTTCATTAACAATGCAAATTTTGTGGATAGTTTAGCAATGGCTCGAGCTAATGGTACAGGTCCACCAGTATCCGGAGAGTGAATCTCAACCTTGAAGAGCAACGGAATTACATTTCATGAAAAAAATAAGACTCCGGTCGGGTCCGAGGAGGATCTCGAATATCAAATACAGGTGTATCTATGGATTGCGTAATTCCCGGCCGGTTACATAATGCAAACACCTTGAAGACGGGAGAACCGGTCGGCGAACGTGCACACGCTGAAATCCACGGAGAAAGTTCGGCGATGCGACTCGACCTCTGCGAAGCCGGGACCGGCATTAGCATAGTTGCCTTACGAAACCGAGTCTCGAGGATGCTGCTCCGATTGGAGCCAAGGATTCACCTGTTTCCGGAAGCTTCGGTCCCCCTAACTCTCCGAACTCCGTTTTATAACTCCGGAATCCTTTGATTCAGTTTCGATCGATTGCAACAAATAATTGAAATAAAATTTTTTTACTTTTTTAAAATTTAAAATAAATTTTTTTAATTTTTCAACAATGTTCAACTAAGTCTTCTCAATGTTCCAGGTCAAACAAACGATTTACTCTATTCGACAATAATTGGGGGTGTACTTGCACAGCTAGAACTTCAAGCTGCCACTTGCACTGTTCATTGTCTAAAACGACTTACAGAGGATATTGAACAGAGAAATTGTCCGTGGACGAAACAAATTCCTAAGCGAGCCATTTGCATATCACGAATCTCGGGAATCCCGAGCATCGAAGTCATCCGAACTTTCGAGAAAGAAGTACCCCGACCGCATCCTCCTCGAGTTCTTTGGAATGACGAACGGTCATCCATAGCGTTGAATATTTCAATGGTGCAGCTGTGACGAGTCGCACGTTGAATTTCAATCGCTTCACACTATTTTCATCGACCCATTAAGCGGTACGCCATACTACTAAATGGTACCTAGCTCCTATCAGCTTCTTCTTCCAGAATTTGAATAACTTATGAAATCTAGCAGCATCTACTACCCATCCTCTGAACTAGCCGAACACCAAAAGTATCAGTTCGATGTTCTAAACCTTTCATCCCCTAAACAACGTCCCTGTATATGTATATCTTTATATTTATTTAAATTACTCAAATGTTTAGTAATTTATTTTTTATCAAATAAATTAAATTAAGGGTTAAAAATGTAGCAGCATCACATCCCCTAATCTAACCAACGTCCTCAAATATTTTCTCCATACCCTTAAAGCTCTTTCTTTACACTCCCCGACGGGCTTCCTTGAAAAACGGATCAAGAATACCATAAAACACAAAACACAGCCGCCACTGTTTGACACGATCTAGATCTCCGAATGACTACCGATGATCTACTCACGGGTTGCGGCCACAAACACGCCGTAGGCAATCGCAAGATAAACGATCGTCTTCGAGGCCATCTCGAGTTGCTGTCGTCCCGCTACCGAAACAGACACTACGTCCGAACAACTCTTCCTCGCGAGCTTTTATCATCTCAGGCCGGTCTTCCCGCCGAAGAGAGGAGAGGAGAGGAGAGGAACAACGATGCTCGTCGCGATTCTCTCATCCGTGGACTTGCTCTCGGTCCTCTTCGGCTCTGCTGCCTTTTTTTCGGGCCCCCCTTTCACAAGTCTATTTCCGTCTGTCTGTTTGCCTTTACCGAGCCTGAGGCCTCAGGATTGCAACAATGATCCTAACTGCACGCATAGGTGACGCATCCTGTGCCTTTGACGAAGTGATCAATTTTATAGTTATTTCGTTGTTCATAATTATTGTTACTTTGTTATTTATAAATTGTGTACTACAATTGGAGTCTATATTGGAATCTCTGGATTTTTGTTATAATTCTTTTAGCTTGGTAGAATTTTTTAATGTTGAAATGTAGAAAGGATTATGTTATTATTTATTTTTCTATATTGTTTTTATTTAGATGCACAGGGGTAGAATTCGCATTTATGTTGAGGCTAACCACGTTCTCCAAGATGGCTGGAAGGGTGCAAGCTAATTGAAGATATGTAAGGATTGCATCGATGAGTTTTCCCGATTTCTGTTCGTTTACCATAAAAGATAAATACTGCTGCGGCCAGAGTGTCGCGGAGAAAAGGTCCGTGAACGTCCGACACGCAGAAAAAGAAACGAAGAAAATGTCAAGGCTCTGGTTCCAAGCCGCCTCAGGCCTTTTCTCGTCTAATCGCGGAACTTTCGTTCGACATTGCGCAAATTCTGCCTCCTTCGCGGAAGACCCCGTTGTTTTTGTAATTAAATACCAGAGCTGAGCGAAACATTGAATCATTCTCATAAGAGGAAAGCAGCACTATTACCAATAGCACCTGGAAATTTATTAATCGCCAGCATTTAATCGGCGAAACAGATCGTCGAAGCAATTCGACCAGTAATTACAAACGTCGTTATATTCAAATTGCAATTTTAATTACTTAAAGATTAAAGCATTTAAAAATCAATTTTTTCAAAAACCCTACCATTTTAAAAATTGGTTCTGTAAAGCAATCTACGGTTATCTTTAAATTTCTAGTATATTGTCGCCATTATTTTTAAATTTCAATCAGCCTGTCATAATAAACATTCTTTTTAAAAAAACCACTAAAATATTATTTTTATTCTTTTATTATTAATTTCATTTTTGCCAGTATATTGATGGATTTTAAATTTCTTGCATTTTTGTCTTCCATTGTACCTCCACGTTATCGACAATGCAGTTACCATCGGTTTAGTCATCGACACCGACGAGATACTGTTAAAGACTGCCAAGCGCCCATGCTATTCCGCAGCACGCTAAGTGGGCATAATGGGCGTGGTGGTAACGGTGGAAGTTACAGTGACCTGAAAGACCACATTGCTAAAAAGTTCCACCACTTATTACTTTCTTATTTCCCTTCTATTTTTATGATTTGAATTATTATCCCGAGAAATTGTTCTATTTTCGCAATCACACCGATTGCCCAGGTCTCACCCTATTACAATTGCGGATGTGCCCATCTCCGCTGATCGTTGGGGCGGCGTGGCCAGCCCATATATTCAACAAAATCTACTTTTCTACAATTTCTACTTTCTACAAACAAGTACAGTGACAAGGTAGTAAGAAAATGACTTCCCACGCGAAGATGCATCTTCAGGTGCGAAGTCATTAATAGTTGGCCTCTTGAGCGACAGTTTGTCGGGGCCTCTTCGGCATATAGCCTCTTCTTTCTCTTCGGCGGACCGCCAAACATCTGCAACCCTACACGTGCTCGCAGAGTGAAAACGATCAACGACTTCCGAGACGAATTACAAGTCTCGAAAGAAGCCTATCGCTCCTCTGGTGCAATCGAGCCGGTATCGCAACGTTTCGGAAGCCCTAATTCCGCGCGCGTTCGCGTCCGCGTCCGCGAGAAGCTAAGAGATGTTCCCGAAGAATCGAGCAAGAAGCATAAATTCGAACGTCATGCCTCGTTCGATTTAGCTTCGAGACGAAACTTCGAGCCCTACCAGTGACTGGCTACCGTGCGAATCGCGGTCTACCCGAAAGAGAAAACGGTAGCCAGCCCCGGACCCTACCTACTTAGTATTAACAAGCACACAAAGAAAGTAAGTTACCTAACCTACCTAGCCCTATATTTAAAAAATTGCAAAACACAAGCTCTCCAACACATTCATAACACGATCTCCACACACACGCCAGGGTGCAATAACCTATCACACCTAGAGAGAACGTCCCGGGACGCCTCCGACACCCTAGCGTTCAAACCACAATCACACACTCTAAAGGTACGTACCATTTTTTCTGAAATCGACTGACAATGGCAGTGGATCATTGCGAATTGAATCAATAAATCGAAAAAATAGCTAAATTAAATAACATGTAATTTTGAATATATTACATGTTGTTTTTAATTAATTGAGAAAGCTACAACACATATTCCACGAAGATCCATGGAGCATGTCACAGGATCAACAGGAATATGTGTAACTGAATAGACTTTACAAAACCGACGCAATTCCACTGCCTATCAACACACACACACACAAAGTGGAATATACGTCGTGCACGATACACTACCCATTGTCAGTCGCCACATAATATAAAACAATATTCCATGCCCGTTGCTCTCACCCTCCCGAGTAGCGCCTGGGCACGCGAGAGGGTTTGAGCAACGAACAGGGAATCTCAATATCCTGAAAATCCTAGCTAAAAAAATGATTAGGATTAGATTTTGTACGGGCTACCTTTTATTATTAAAAAATGGCTCTACTTTCAATTCAAAATTTAATTTCAATTTATAAATCAAATTTTTAATTCTATTATTTTTGATTCTAATAAAGAATTTCATTTATTTATATTTATAAAGAAACTTTATATATTTATTTGAAAAAACCCTCGGATGACCCTTTCGACAAAGCAAACTTTCGTAAATAATGAAGGAAGTACTCTATTAAACATAAATTACTCGCGAAATTAATATGCAATATAATTAAACAAGTAATTATGCTTTGTCGAAAAAATCTATCCGTCGCGAATCGTCTTTTTGTACGTGGTATTAAATATTTTCGAGCGATTCAAAATGATTTTAAAATACGATTAGCTTTGATAATAAAAAGTGACTGTACAAATTGTGTTCCAAATTACAGAAGACTTTCACCTTTTCGCAATTTGGGAACACAATTGTTGAAATTATGTATTTCTATTTATTAAAAAAAACGCGAATTACAAAAAGACCCTGCCTAGCTAAAAAAATAACAGATTACTACCCGCGGAAAACGTCTGACGTTTTCCACGGTCACTGTACTTGTTAAAATATCACAAAACTACTACACAAATATAATAATAAAAATGACTGTTGTTTGTTCACTCACTACTTGTTGGGGGATGAGAAAACTGCGTTACAGTCCGCAATCAGCAATAATCGCACCTCGCCTCGGTGAAGATAGTGAAGATATTGTGAAGATAGTTTGATACTTACATTCTCTCCCCATTGAAGACAGCACCACACGTTGTTCTCGATCTCAGCTCTCTATGTCCTCTTCAATCATCAAGGTATCCAGATCCTTCCTGAATTATTTGATATCTTAGGGCTCTGAAACAGAAAGAATAATTTCAATTAATTTCAATTTATCGACCGTCAGAGATTATTCAAGTTAAACATTTATTAATTTCTCATTAAATAGTTTTAAAAGAAGACGTTTAATAACACAGTTTAACTGGTAAGATAATGGTACTCACTCTTTCACTTCAAGAAATCACGACAAGCTGCGTCTCGAATTCATTTATCGAGTCATATTATCCTTTCCCCACAGGATCTACAACAAAATGAACAAATTCAGTTAATATCAATCATCCAATCGTCAAAGAATAAATCCGAATTAATTCGAAACAAATAATTCAAGTTGAATATAAAACCACAAAATTAATTTTAAGCAAAAATAAATTAACGTTATGTATTTTAATTAAGATTGACACACTAATTTAAATACGATTGTTTGAGCACAAGCTCGTACGCACCACGTAAAGGTCCTTGTTATGCGTCGTATGTGTTATTGCGTCTCGATAAAACGAAGCTCGGAGATAACGCAAAACACGTCTGTTTATGTTGACAGTCCTTTGGATCGCGAGGGTTGGAGGGAGTGTCGTCGATTGTAATGGTCCCAAATTCGGGCTAGCGCGGGGCGGAACGCAGAATGCGGCAGTGACCTTCAACATAAAACATTTCGTTGGGTTCCGATAACTGCTTGTTTAACCTTGTTCGACTTACCTAGTCACCCTGTTTGTCAACGCTACGCCTCGCTTTCTTGTGACCATGAAAAGGCAATGTATACTTACGGTCACACGTCTGCCGCTGTTGATGAATTTTCGCAATGACCGTTGGCGTCTGTACATTCATTCTCAAAAAGGTAGATGAAGCATCGATGTTTTGAATCGATGGATTTTTGGCTAGCGGAATCTGTTACAAGAAGAACACACAAGCTATCAGAAATAATAGCATACCTTCAGAATGAATAGCAAGTAAACAATCCAACTTGAATAGAGAATTAAAATGAATGCGTACCAAAATTCAATAAACTTTATTTCTATACCACGAAACGAATTTAGAAAGTTTTGATCGTCATGACACACGAGCAAATTATCGCGAGAATACATTACGATTCGAAATTACATAGATATCAATGAAAATTAAATAAGATGACACTCTACCTCAGGGAAAGCAGAAATTGTTGACACTTTCTTGTGTAATTCTGTAGATTTTAGCGAGGAAATGCGAAAAATCTATGCGAGACGATGCTAAGTGGTCAGTGGCGGCAAATGGCGGTTCAAACTGCTTGTTTGAAAGTTTGCAATAACCGTACTCTCGTGGCGCCACCTAGCGACGCCGCTCGGTAAGCGGCGTCCAACGGTTATTACATTCAAACATGGCAGGTATTATTGCTCGGCAAAAAGATATGAAATTGACCACCTCTAAAAGGACATTAGATTTAATTCACTGACCTCCCAGTTTCGAAACTTGGATTTTTGGCATAAGAAAGAGACCAAAACTTCTGGTTTCGAGAGATGTACAACGGCAGAAAATTTTACTTCAATGAACATTCAAATAAATACTCTTGATTTAATTTTATTTAATAGCATTTGGTTGGTGCTGTAAAGATGGGGGTAAAATACAGGTTTTCCATTGAAAACACACAGAAAATCAATCGAAGTTAACAATAAATAAATAATTCAGTTGAAATATATAGTCAAAATTATTTTTACCGGAAAATTGAAAAACTAGAATTCTACACACGACACGACTTCAAATGCAAGTGACCGTTACGAAACACGAAAAACTCCGAATTGATAAGAAAAACTTGCTTCAAGTCGAATATTTATTAATTATTGACTAATTCGTTCGAAAAGGATGATCAACAATACAATATTATTAAAAAACAACGGATACATACGGTGACACGTCCTCCGCTGCTGACGAATGTTCGCAATGACCATTGGCGTCTGAACATTGCTTCTTGGAAAGATAGGCGTAGCATCGATGTTTTCAATCGATGGATTTTTTGCTCACGGAATCTGTAACAGAAAGAAATAATACACGCAAACAATCAGAAATAATAGAATAACAAATAAACAATTCAATTTGAATCGAGAATCAAAATGAATGCGTACCAAAATTCAATAAACTTTCTACGCGTGACGATTCCAAGCGATCAGTGGCGGCAAATGGCGGTTCAAACTGTGTGTTTGAAAGTTTGCAACAACCGTCCTCTCGTGGCGCCACCTAGCGACGCCGCTCAGTCAGCGGCGCGCAACGGTTATTTCATTCAAACTTGGCAGGTATTCTTGTTCGGCAAAAAGATTTGAATTAACCAACTCTAAGAAGGCCTAACATTTTAATCACTGATCTCTTAGTTTCGAAAGTTGGATTTTTGGCATAAGAAAGAGACCAGTTCGGTTTGTCGGAGAATGTAACATTCCATGCCTTCATTCGCCTTCTTGCAGTTCTTACCAGCGAGATCTCCTCAGTGGTCTTCTGTACCGACGAAATGCCGTCGGCTGCCTTGTGTTTCTCACTCCAGTCAGAGTATATTCTAGAGGGCATAAGAGAACACTGAAAAATTCGTGAGACACGTAGTCCCGTAAGGGTGGCAGTCTTTAACAATATCTTGTCGGTGGTGTAGAGTGTGCCTCGTTGAAGATGTCGCTGGATGTCGCGATAATCGTGGACAGATGTGCGTCATCTACTGACGCTGTTTGGAAGTGGGTTCTCGTGCCGGCCAACATCATCAGGTCACGTGACAATAGCATATTGATACGTGTCCGACGAACGGAGCCACGACTCACTACGATTTGCCAGTCGGGCATACGCGGCCAGGTTTACTCGTGTTTCAGATTGAGTCGGGTATCCTCGCGTCTGTGTCGATCCCGGGCATCGTCAGTGAGGATTGTTTCCTAGAGTTTATTGTTCGCACAGAACCTCGGATTCAAAATGGGATGTGAGTACCACGTAATTTTCCATTCAAAATTATAGAGAATTGTTTCCGTGAGGATTAACACGCCGCGGTGGTCGCCCGTGACCGTAACCTCTCGGTTTCCCGTTTTTTCCCCAACACATATTGCACGCGTCGTCGAAACCCGATCGGTTTCGTCCCGAACCTCGTCCTTCCCCACGAATAATCGCATAATCCACCCTGCTGTTTCTATTTTTCAGTCAAATTTTTAGAGGTGATCAAACCGTTCTGCAGCATACTCCCGGAAATAGAGAAGCCGCGGCGAAAAGTAAGTTAACGGTTGATCCACTTTCGCTCTGTCCCTAATAGATTTTCGGTTGTCGGACGCGATTTATTCCACGTTTGCTATCTGTTACTTAGATCCAGTTCAGGGAGAAGGTGCTATGGACCGCGATCACGCTGTTTATCTTCTTAGTATGCTGTCAGGTGAGACTCTACTCTGGGATGCTCAGAGTTTCTATTATTTTCATTATTATTTGATATATTTCGATTTCGTTGGATTTCTAGATTCCTCTGTTCGGTATCATGTCTTCGGACAGTGCAGATCCATTCTATTGGATCCGTGTGATACTCGCGTCGAATAGAGGTACTCTTATGGAGCTGGGTATCTCCCCCATCGTTACTTCTGGACTGATCATGCAGATCTTGGGCGGTGCCAAGATCATTGATGTCGGTGACACCATAAAGGACAGAGCTCTTTTCAATGGGGCACAAAAACGTAAGTTCCAAGTATTCAAGGAGCATTTTAAAAGGAACTGTTGGGAGTACTCGAATCCTCGATCAACCATATTGTGCTCATTATATTTGGGTACTCATTCAATTTAAATCCTTGCTTGCATACTCTGGAGTCAATAGTAAATAGAGTAAATCGTAAATTGAAATTCTACTGTATTCGAGTACTCGGGTACTCTTCCAATTTAGATTGAAGTACTGTGGTACTTGCTTCTCAATGTTAAATCCTCAAATACTCAATAAATAAAATGGAATAACCAAAGTACTTCAAATGTCATTTTGAACCCTGAAGTGGCAAAAATATTTATACTAATTTATTTCCACAGTATTCGGTATGGTGATCACCATAGGTCAAGCCATAGTATACGTAATGACAGGAATGTACGGTGACCCGACCGTAATAGGAGCCGGAGTTTGTTTATTGATCATCATCCAGTTGTTTGTTGCTGGATTGATCGTATTGTTATTGGATGAACTTCTCCAGAAAGGATACGGATTGGGAAGTGGAATTTCCTTGTTCATTGCGACCAACATTTGCGAGACGATCGTATGGAAAGCGTTCTCTCCTACCACTGTCAACACTGGTATGTTTTGCTGTCAATAACAATCGATAATATTGAGTCGCATTCGCTAATTCATGCGATAAATAATTTGTAGGACGAGGCACAGAGTTTGAAGGAGCTGTGATCGCTTTGTTCCACCTGTTGGCTACCAGACAGGACAAAGTTCGTGCTCTGCGCGAAGCCTTCTACAGACAGAACCTTCCCAACCTGATGAACTTGCTCGCCACGATCTTGGTGTTCGCTATAGTGATATACTTCCAGGTAAAACGAGACGTTCCTTCATTTTTTTGGTAAAATTCCACCTTGGACTTTGATCTTCCGATCTAGTTCCAAAATTGAAAGTTAGATCTTGAACTACAGCCATAATATCACATTCCAGGGCTTCCGTGTCGACTTGCCAATCAAATCTGCCAGGTGCAGAGGCCAGTACAGTAGCTACCCGATCAAGCTGTTCTACACCAGCAACATACCTATCATCCTACAGTCCGCGTTGGTATCGAATCTGTACGTAATTTCGCAAATGTTAGCTGTCAAGTTCGAAGGGAACATCATCGTGAATCTCTTGGGAGTATGGTCGGACGTTGGCGGCGGAGGGCCTGCTAGGTCCTATCCTGTGGGAGGATTATGTTACTATCTATCACCGCCAGAATCCGTAGGACATATACTTCAAGATCCTATACACGCTGTCCTGTACATCTTCTTCATGCTGGGGTCCTGCGCTTTCTTCTCGAAGACGTGGATCGACTTCTCCGGCAGTTCAGCCAAGGATGTATGTACTGATACTCATTCAACCAGTACAACTTCTTTCGTCTTTTAACATTTGACTTGGATTTTTGTCAACATCAATTCGTTCAATGAAACCAGAACGTGTTAATTGAAATTTGCTTTTTTTGCAGATTGCGAAACAGCTGAAGGACCAGCAGATGGTGATGAGGGGGCACAGAGACAACTCGATGATCCACGAGTTGAACAGATACATACCAACCGCGGCGGCGTTCGGCGGTTTGTGTATCGGTGCGTTATCCGTTCTAGCTGATTTCCTGGGCGCGATCGGATCCGGCACCGGTATCCTTCTCGCCGTGACGATCATTTACCAGTACTTCGAGATCTTCGTCAAGGAACAAAGTGAAATGGGTGGCATGAGCACGCTACTATTTTAATTCGAATTCTCCCGATAGACACTTAACATCGAAGTGAACTTTTTTTTAATTCCGAAGAACTGAAATAATAATAATTTATTGTAACGCGAGCCACCGTCGGTCGACGGTCTGTTCGATCGCTAACAACCGGCGGACTGCAAAACGGGGAACCGGTCTTCATTTTTTTTTTTTATCGAACCGCACAGCAACAAAAAACAAACCTGAGAGAAGAAACATATATGGACATGTTTATATGTTTAAACTTCTACCTGAAACAATTTTTTTTTTCTGTCGCATAATACGATCGTCATATACTCGAGGAATATTTAATTATCGTTTCATGCTCTTTCATATATCGAAACTTTTAACCGGATAGTATCAACGAGACGAAGCGTAAGAGGACACACGTTCAACACGTACATACACACAGAACACGCATACGATACATATATACATACAACATATATGAAGAAATGCTCGAAATGTAAATACCGGGCTTCGACGTCCAGGTTTTCCCAAGCGAGGATGTAATATGTGTTACACGACGAGCGATGTACATAGGAAGAAAGTAATTAAATATTTTCAACATTTTTAATAGTGTTCTATACTCCGAGTGATCGAACGATATCACGCTGAATACACTCTCTCTTTCTCCATCTCCATCTTTCTATCTCTTCTTCTTCCAAAATGGCGAGATTCGAGTGGCTAAACAAATCCAATCATACATAATCTATGTAATCGTTTCGCGAGGACGAGACACCCACCCCAGGGGTGTGATCGTGGAACATGTTCAAAACAGGTGTTCAATTCATCGTTAATTGCTTTCTCATATGTATTTAGGAGGGATGTGCTTCTGAAAAAGAGACTTCGTTATTGTTTATTTTTTGTTTCCCCGTTCTCTCTGCTAATCTGTTCCTGCGCTCCAAAATGATGCGTCGAAGTAAAACTGTACGACTCGAGCATGCGAAAGGTTTCTAATTGTAAGCATACTCTCATAATATTTATACGACGTCCTATCGATTGTATATTACTTAGTTGTACGACAAACAAACAAAATATGGAATTTCTTATTTTATATATATATACCATACACGAAATGGTGGCCGTTTATTTTGTATTTAGTATTGTTATTAAAAAACAAAATAATATGTCCCAACCAACGGTGTTCGAATGTGAATCCGAGGCAGAGCTCTCTTTGCTACCCCCCGACTATCCGAATTTTTAGTCTGGATATACAGGGTGTCGAAGCATTTACTAGCTCGTAAATATTATAAACATTCAACGAGAAAAGAAGGAAAGAAAACGAACGAAGAAAAATGGTACTGTTTTTTGTAAACAATATATAATGACCTATACAAATTTTTTGGGCTTGCAATAATTTTTTGAGAAAACGAGACCCTTTGATCATTTTTTTACGCGACGTATTTTTTCAAGCGTCGAGGTCGTAGAACAGGAATGAAACAAATATTTTAACAATTTTATTAGGTCATCCTGCAAGTAATGTTGCTATTTTAAATTAAAGATAAAAAACATTTTACTCGTGGGCTGACCTAAGACATTATTGCGTGACAAATGTTTCTATTGTATGATACAAATTCTCCCGACCAGTCTATTCACAGGGTTGTATGTACAAACGAGTTCGTGTGTGAGAGATCGTTGAGCTATTTATTTTCATTGTAAAACAGGGTGGCGTAGAGCGGGCCCATCGTGTGAATGTTGCACAGTAAAACTAAACGAAGTGTTTCCGTGAACCGCACGTTTGGCATGGACGTGTCTGTGTCTCTCCAAGCGATGTTTGCTCCTTCGCTGCGAGTGAACAGTGCCGGGGATGGGACATTCTCGCGCATATAGGCCCAGACGCATTCCTTCATGATGGTGTTGATCTGAAAGGAGCGATCTCGTTAGCAACTGCGACTCTAAGTTATACTGGGTATGTCGCTTAAGGAGGTAGACTCATTTATCAATAATGCAAAGAATTTACGACAAACCTGATGCGATTCCAAGACGGGCAAGATGTCCCTTATACTAGCCAATGGCGGCGGTAACAATTGACCCAGCGCCATGACACTGACCAACGAAACACCTTCGCTCGTATTCCAATTAGCCATCACCGTTGCAGCAATCCCCCTTAATAAAACCGAACAGTATGCCAGGGCTGGCCTGTACCAGGCCGTCAATTTTAATAGTGTCCATAACAATGGCACATCCCTGAACGTTCTCCGGATTTGCAAGTCCCTCTCTATGGTCACCTACAATCATCCAAACGATACAATCAATTGTACCAATTTTGTTCAGCACTAATGTCATTGAAAATTGTAAATGTACTTTGGTAAACTCTTCGTCCGGCCACGGTAGTCCATTGTACATAACATCAGGTGACACCAACTCGACCAACAGTAGGCTGACCACAGTCAGGGCGTCCAAGTTCACGGGGTACCGCTCCGAATCCTTGGTGCTGCAACAAGCCTGCAACATTCAGATTTTCAGAAGCACTCGACAGAGTCAAAAGATTTTCTACAAATCTTTCATGTGTCCACAGTCAATGTCGTAATTGATGACGCACAGAGAAATTATTCCCATTTAAAGTGTGCATCAACTGCGAGACTGACTGTACGCCGGATACCCTAAGTTTAAGGTGGCACACTTTGTCAACGTATCAAGACAAAACTCGTCCAACAATTTCTCCAAAACCTGGTACCTTTATCACATCCATCAACAGCATCTTGTTCAACGCAATGATTTCTTTATCGGTCGTGTTTTCAGGTGGTGGTTTCCGTGGACCGTGACCAATCACCCCAGCGTGGAATACTGAAGAGTGTTTCTGAGCTAACATTGTACTGGTGACCTGAATACAAAATCCATTCATTAGCTGGATTTTTTAACAAGCTTTCATGACGTCTATCTACACACCTGTTTATGATTTTGGTGTAGAAGCAACATCTCCTCGAACCTCGGTTCAAATTTCTCTTTGGCGCCGAAATATTTCGCGGGATCGCCACTGATCGTGTGTCCCAGAATTTCCCTAAGCGCTAGAACTCTGGCGCACGGGGAGTAGCAGGTGAAATTCTTCAGCAGGTGGCACACCATCTTCATCCCCTGCTGTTTATTTATTATATCTGAAAGAGACATCAGTTGGGAATAAGGCAATTTCATTTGCTTCATTTTCAATTTCATTGAGACCTACCTTCTTCAGCAACGCACAAGAAGAAATACTGGATCACAGCTCTGGTCAGCTTCAACGTGAGTTCCACATTAGGCAGGAAATTATTTTCTTCGGGTGCGCTGAACAGGTCCAACATTCTCACAATGTCGTTGGCCAGCGCGAAATCGTACGTCTTCGTCAACAGAGACGAGATCTGATGCAGATTCGACTTTATAGCGTTCGTGATCATCTTCGACCGGAAGATAGAAGCTTTATTAGACCTCTCCCACCTGCGAAAATTGTTAGGATTCATTTAGAGACCAGAAAACCATTCCGAAGACCCGCCAAACGTGATAGACAAAATTGTATAACGTCGTCATTTCGTAACAACTACTAACGTATTACAAGACCTTACTCACTTCAACATAGTAGTGAGATTTTGGAAGAGCTGCCGCCTTTCCTGTTTCTCCAGGACGTTCTTATAATTAATCTCTCTCAGTGCCTGCTCTATCACCTGGGTGAAGTATCCGTGACTGGCTAGCATGTTTTCGGTGTCGG
This sequence comes from Lasioglossum vierecki, assembly GCA_028455595.1. Classification (NCBI taxonomy): domain Eukaryota; kingdom Metazoa; phylum Arthropoda; class Insecta; order Hymenoptera; family Halictidae; genus Lasioglossum; species Lasioglossum vierecki. The sequence goes on along the minus strand of CM052344.1, from coordinate 2,266,062 downwards.
ATTTGTTTGCAGGGAAGAGTACAACGTTATTACAAACCAGGCGCACCAGAGCCGCAAGATGAAAATTGGTGATAGACTTGGCTAACATGTACGAGGCAGCAGAGATCAGTATATTAGGACTTTGGCTCCCTAGGAAGCATAACAATCTAACAGCAGTCTGAACCCTCAGCGGACTTTCATTCAAAAGCAGTGGCAGTATCACAGGTAACTCGTGCTTAATCGAAACCAGCAAGACAATATTCGCAGACTGAGGCCCATGCGTTCTCAAAAGATGATCGATTTCCTGTAACACTAACTCCAGAATCTCGCTACATACACTTCTCACGCTCTGCGCAACGTTTACGCTATGATAGCCGACGCTAGTAGTGTTCAGAGCAGTGTTCAACAACAAATTGATGATCTGCGACGCGCCCTGCTCGCATCCCAAGACTAGATGCACTGTCAAGTCTATCAGAGCTTCTGGTTGGTTGTCAAAGTACTTGCACCAGTCTACAGCGAACAAAGCTAGCCTCGGAATGATCTCTGGCTTCAGAGTTTGCAATACATCACTGGTTATAGCTTTCAGAAGAGTTTGCGACAAGGACGCTAGATTTAAAAGAAACGGGACAGTGGCTAGCTTTTGCTTCTTCATGTCCTCGTCCATGGTCGCCTCCTCGCTCAAGCTCCATTTAAACAGATCCAACAATGCTGTTCGAATATCCTGAAAATGGCTTCCTGCCAAGTGTCCTAGGATCCCCACCACTGAATTCAGCTTAGGGTTCTTTATATTATGTTCATAGCCCATCGAACAAAAGTCTTTCAATCCACAGGACAGCACTCTGGTGATCACTGTGTTGGGGAAACAACTCCCAACATGGGCAACTACCCAATCAAAGTGAGGACTGTGCAGGACACTGGTGTCCAGTAACGCTTTTATACAAGACTCTGTGTCAGAGTGCATTAGACATTGCAGACACTGGGCAGTGATGTCGATGAGCGTACGAGTGGCACGACAGGACATCCATTGCTGCAGGAAGTCGTTGATTCCAGCATTGATCGGCAGGTTGCCTCGTTTCGCATAGTCGGACGACAGTTTGCCTGCAATGTAAATTAATTACTACGTGTTCCAAGATCGAATAGACTGAAATACTTCGACCTAATTATACCTAACAGCTCCAGGGACCACGCCGAGATAATGGGAGCCCAGGCTTCTGGATTTCCATTGATGAAACCGCTTAGAACTGTGTGGATCTCCGCTATGATCGACTCCTCGCATATCGCTAGGTTTTGGTTCGTCTGAGGAAATGGTAATTTCAACAAGATTCTTATTTGTAAAGTCACAACTGGCAAGACTATTGAAATGAACGCTAGTAACGAAAGTTTCTTAACTCACTTCAATCTGACGCACGTGTTTGGTGACAGCAACGAAAAACACGTTGCAGAAATACTCGAGCACCGCGTCTCTAGCCGCAGGCACATTTCGCAACAAGGACAATGCTGTGCGAGTGACATCGAGAGTGCTGGTGCTATGACTTGGTCTAACCGCACCGGAAATGAACTTTCTCACCTCCGCCAAAATATCTTGCGGCGAAAGCGTCCCCGTCGAGTTGTACATTCTGAATCGCTGTTCTCAGTCAACAAATAAAATCGCATGCTATCTTGAGTAAATATTACGGTCACATCCAGAGCTGCCAGACGGGGCGCATTTCGCGCGTATGCGCGACGATTCTAGCCTCGAAAGGCCTCAGTCAAGTACGAAGATCGGGTAACTTGGCGCCCCGCTAATTTCGCGAAAGGGTATAGCCGGATAGTCTCCCACTACTTTCCCCCCAATAGTGCCTCACAAACTTCAGACGTAGAGACGTCCCTGACGAAAAGCGCCCCGTCTGGCAGCTCTGGTCACATCTTCTGTCGACTGGTTAGGGGTTAGGTTCCAACATCGCACGTTTTCCAACTGCGATGCAACATTCTGCGTCATTTTATCATACTTCCCACGACCGTCGATAAAATTTCGTCGCAATCGAGATTGGCCGAGAGACTTCGAAGAATGTAAACAAAGTATATGTTTACAAATAATAAACTCTCACTTGTTTTGAGTAGGTGGCACCGGCAGCATAACGAAGCGGGAACGTGTCCTGTTCGTCGACCTCTGTAACGTCGCGTTTACAACCTTATCTTTGATAAGAGACTTCCAATTGTGCGACTTTTGCGAATTGCTAGGATTCCGGTATTACGCGACGTTAGAGAGGAAAATTGACTTATGATTATTCGTGATATACTGCACAATTGAATCGTTTATATTTTTGAACGAGACGAAAGGGGCAATAATTTTACGAGAACAATTTTTATTCAATATTTGTACTGTGGAGAACATTTCTTTAAATATTTCTGGAACAGTAGTAGTATTCAAACAGTGTCTATCTCGTTGGAAATAGTTGTAAAATGTATAAATGCAGGATCGCCCAGTTCCTCGTGGAATAAATAGTCTAAATAAATACGATAATATTTAAAAGCAGTCTTCAGCTAATATCTATACAAGCAGTGATAGAGTCATGGTAATTTTTATGATTTCAACGTCTTTTCTTCTTTTCCTGTTTTCTCGGTCTATGCGGTCTCCTAGGCGTGACCTGGGGACTGTTCTCCGAGCATTCGACATCGCTCGGATCATCCTGAAACCAACGAAAACAATTCAATCTCGACATATGGTCGACGAGAGACAACAGTCAACAAGTGAAATTACCTTCAATGCAGCAATGCCGTCGGAAGGGCCAGCCTGATAAACAACAATGGCCAGTAAACATATAATTTGAAACACTGCTCCGACGCATAAACCAAATCGTATAAATTGTTCGAACAGCGTCTCTTCGGCCGGAAGTAACAGTCGTTTCAACTGTGGATCAGCCTCTGCCATTTCTATGTTCTGTATTTATACGTGAACCGATTGATCGTCGAAACAATCGAGAAACATCGAAACAAATTCGAATGGTTTTACGTTGTTACAGAGAATCGAGCAACGAACTCGTAGGTTCAAACTGTATTTTCGCTACAGTGTCTCCCCATCTTTTATTGCCGTTTTTTTCAAAGTCATTATACCGGGCGACTGGTTAGGTGATCAGCGTAGACGATTCGGATCGAAATGCGGCATTCTCCGACCGTAAAACCGGTATAACTGTCGCTCAACAGTCACAGATCACTAATCAAAACATTTTTGTTTTCTCGGAGAGCAATATCTGCTAGAAATCAATAACCCGAGCAACAGTGATCGTCGAAGTTTCGCACCGTTCGAGAGCGACAAATACTGCCAACATTCTCGACGACGTTCCGGTGTGTCGATAATTATTTAAACGTCAGTCGACTTCGATCAACCTATCGACCAAGCCACCGAGGTTTTCAAACGTCGAGTCGAGTCGGACCAGGTTTTAATCGGTTCATCGATAAACGCGCTGCACAATGATCGATTTGTAGATCTTTTTCATTCTCCGATTCTTTTTTCAAATTGGAGCGAAACAACCGAACATTATGCGCTGGTTTCGGCTGCCTTGAAGTTGGCAACGGAGAGCTCGTTCGTATATTTCCAGTCAGGTGGCGTCGGAAAATATTAAATCTATCCGAGCGACAACTATCGACTAACCCGAGCACCAATAAGTCGGAAATTAAAATCGTAATTAACGAGTACACCGTTCTTCCAGACAATTGGTAAGTGCTCGGAGTAATTCGAACGAAGCTAGAGATTGCAATTGATCTTCGAAATTAGAATTGTCAGAAGGAATTTGAGAGTAATGGATGATTGAAATTTCGAAGATTTGAAATTGGCGCGTTGATCGCAGCGCCGGAAGCTATCTGGGTTCGAGGCTTGATCGCTCGCGAGTCCGTGGATGTGAACCTTTGTTTTGTACAGAAGAATGGCTGCCATCTTTAGTTTTCGATGGATGTTTTCCGAAGAGATCGTGAATTCTCGTATTTATCGCGATATTTAATCACGTAGGAAACTCTCGAACAGTGAAATAACGTTGTCCGCGATGTAAAGAGTGTTCTACAGTTCGTTATTGAAGCTGCCCTGGTGTCAGTTCCGTTGAAAAATGCTTGTGTTTACATCCAAGTTTAAAGTCAGCCTCTGTATTCCTGTCATATTAAGGTAAGCAAGTCATTTTCACGGGTTTATGTGTACGGGAACGCTCGGGGGGCCACGGTTTTGCGCGGCAAACGATCGAATTCGCTCGAACTGTCATCGGAAACATAGTTGTAACGATACGTCGCTGTCCGTATTTATGAATCGTTTGTGACGTTCAAACGATCTTGTTAGCCAGTGTTTTTCTCGGCGAGTTGTCATCGTAAAAGTGTGTTGACTACTGTGTGCTCGTGATCACCGTAATCTCTCTTACGGTTAATATACTGTGGCGAGAGTTCGTCCGGGCATTTCACTTAACCAAAAAAAATTTGTTCGCCGAACTTCGAACGGGATCGATCTTTCGTCTGTCGCAGATTTGATCGTTAGACATTTCTCGATCGGCTAACAGTGGTTGTTGTTGCGACGATTCTCGAGACGAAAACCGATTGTTTGAAAGACAGGATCTGTTGGTGCGATTTTCGTGTCCGAATGGTGGCAACAATGGCTGATAAAATGGTGAGTGACTACAGGTCAACCACATCGTACACATACCACTCTACCCGGGGAATTTACATAGTTGTTAACGTCTGCATAGCCTTTCGATGTTCTTTATCCAAGGCACGACCAGTTCCCCACGAAAATTTTTCATGACTCCTCTCGTTTAACCCCTTATGGTGACAGTACTATCCTCCATACGTGTCAGATCTGAAAACAGCTTGTGTCACTTTTATTTATATTCGTTTCAGCCAGGCAAGTGACTTTCCATTTTCTTTGCGCGCACACCCTGTGTGGTGCTCTAATCATGCTCGCCGCAACGTCAATATACTTGACAGGAGTGGTTGACGAAAAAATTGCCAGGAGAAAGAACACGGTCACGACCGCAATGTCACTCGTAGCCAGCTTTAGCAGCGGAAGGCTACAACCAAGTTTTACGGTTGTCTTGTTCCTTGACTATCTTTACAACCAGCGTCTGCCCGTTAAGGTATCTAGTCCACCGACTCTGAAGGCATATCGATAAGAACCGAGCGAGACGGCGAAACAGATTTTTAATGCGCCTTGTAAAGTGGCTATATAATATACGTACTAGATAACTTATCGAAAAGGAAAACCAAATGCTTGTACTTTCGAGAAGACTGAAATTGATCGAAACGTCTGCGTTCGGATTCGACTACTTTCATTCTAAGATAAGTATTTCAAAGCTCGAGTTATGAATTACGTTCTGAAAGTGTTGTTTATAGGGGAAGGTATCTGTAAAAGTTGGTTCAGAACGTCGACAGTGACATTGTCTCAGATGCGAGCGCAGAGACTTGCATCCCGACCTGCTGAAACTTTGAAAAAAAGGCAGAAAAGAGAGAGTTCTGGATACAGTCGTCGAGACTGATTTTACGGGCGGGAATAGAAAAATCTGCTAGGCGGCGCTGGTCTCTCGGCTCTCGAGTGCCGCCATGTTGCCTCGCTCTGTTGCTCCTGTTGTCTCTCTCGCTCTTTTTCTCTCTCCGTGTCGTGTCGCCCCCTCCCCGTCATTTACTTTCGTCGCCCCCCTTCTCGTTCTCCTTTTTCTTGATCTTTTCGCGATCCCTACCAACACAGAGATATACGCAACATTCACAGAGAGACCGTGTGTCTCTCCTATTTTCTCTTTCCACCCCCTCTTCCGCGAAACCTCGCCGCGTTCCTCTTTCCTGTCACGCTAAATTCCCTTCTCTGCATGTCTTGTATGTACCTTGGCCGAGAGAGAGAGAGCAGCAGCTTGTCTGCATCCTCGAGATCCCCAATTTATCGATTCCCCAACGTTATTTTTCCACTCGCATTCTTAGGGAATTTCTGGGGAATCTATTCAAACGATTGCCTACGAACAGGCTTCAATTAAACAGAGACTTCCGACCCGATTACCAGGAAACGCAAGAATCCTCGGAGCCAAGCTCCAATCTATATCTTCTAGTTTCTCAAAATTCTTAACTTGATAATTCTTGTCTCGTATTTTTGAGTACTCCATTTCTAGAGAATTTCTGGGGAATCTAATTAAATTAATTCCTCGAACGCGTTCTTTTAAATAAAGCGCAAACTTCCGGTTTTGGTTCTCCGGAAGCGCAAGAGTTCTCTGTCTTGTAGTTTTTCAGAACCTGTATTTTCTAGTGTCCTGTATCTAGGTAATTTTGGGGAATTGTATTAAATTATTGGAGAATTTCACGGCCTATTGGCGGCACGCAAACTTCCGGTACCGAGAATCCGGAGACGGAAGAATGCCTCTGGAGTAGGGCCACTCGAAATCCGATCCAGATAAGGAGATAACCTGGTTATGTCAGATTATCGGCGTCAAGGGGCGAAATCGATGAGAAATCGTGTCGCTAATTACACCGGGGCGATAATGTTGCGGGTGTACACGCCGGATCATGGATTAATTATCGGCCGTTCGAGTTCCATCGGATCGAATCGTATCGATCCGCGTTAATCCGCTGTGTCATGCAGGTTAGCCACGGATCAGTCGTCGACTAGATCGTCGAGCCCATGGGTGAATCTTGCTTCCTCTCTCCCCCTGACAATGCACCGGCAGCAGCAGGGCTTTCCGTCGAGGATATCCTTCTTAATATTTAAATAATTCGTGGCAGAGTCGTGTATGCACAGGATGTCTCGTTTTAATTTATCCGGCCGATTATCTTTGCATCTAGAGGTCGGCTTAGTCATACATGCAAATACATCAATCGCAGTGACTCTCATCCACCATGTTTGGCAATCTTCCGACTTAGACGGCCGATGTTAGGGCACTAGATTCCGGAAATTCATAAGCACTCGTCGATCCACGAGCATCGATAAATCTTTCAGAAGGTCCAGCGGTTTCTGTCCGCCTCTGGCCGGATCAAGCTACTTCCATGTAAAGTTGCTCGAAGTGCTTGTTGTAAAGTCAAATCCCTCTGGCTGGTTGCACGCGGAATGGGGAAGGGGGTGCAGATATGGGGCTCGCGGGTGGTTGGCGGCAACCAGTGGCGCCGCAACCAATTTTTTTTCTTCTTCGCAAATACCGATCGATCCCCCCCATTATCCCGCCGCTATCGTTTCAAAGAAAAACGCAGCCACCAGAGGAACTAACGACTCGATAAACAGCTCTCGAACCGGAAACGATCCTCCGCAGTTTTGTAAAACGCTCGTGTGTAGATTCTCTTCTATAGATTCCAGCCGTAGAAAAACCTACGCAAAAAATATGAAAGTTATCGATGCTCACATATTTGCTACCTGGCTCAATTTTTAGGAAGGCTTCTCACCCTCCATGACCCCAATTTTTCGTCGAAGAAACGTATACAACTCGATCAACAAGTACTACCCCCGAGCTAGCATTGGATTTCGAATTTTTAGCAGATTCTCGAGGAATGCGCAGAGGTTTGAGTAGGTGTTGGTGTACGAAACGGTGTTTCCAGAGTCAAGAGCTGACACACTCGAAATGTGGTCGATGGGTACGCCTCTGGTTGGTAGCATTTGTCGACACGAGGTGAAATCGTATCGACCGCAAGGGAAGTTTGCGCGGAGTGACGGGCACGCGCGACACATACACACACACACAGCGGCAGCACGTAGTAAACGCGCAGCCGATCCACGGGGAACCAGAAGAAAACGGTCGAAAGGCATGCCGTTTTTTCCAGGATGTGAAACCAGCATTCCTGGTGAAATTTTATTGCGCTCTATCCACGAATCCGAATTGCCGTGAAACTTCTTATAATTTGCTGTATCCACAACCATACAATGTCCCTTCTTAATTCTATCTAGATACAACCCCGGGACCATATCAATTTTTACAGAATTCCCTCCATTTAATAATTCCCATGAAGAAGGGATCTTGATATTTTTGTAATTTTTATTTATTCGTTGGGTACAGAGCTACCGGTGCAACTGGGTAAAAAATATTGACGCGTTCCATCTTTCAGATTCATTTTTCGACTCTCCGGTGGGCGGTTTTTGGACGGTGGTGGGGGATGGGCTTGATTTCGGTGGATTCCGTATGAAACTGGGTCGAACCGTGCAATCGCCCTGCCATTGTCCGTTTTATTAGCTCGCTGGTAAAGGACCGAGGCACTGGGATTTATACGGGTTGCTGATCCAGTCCCTGCGGTATCCATTACCATTGGCCACCTCTACTGACGTCATCGGGAAAGGTCCAATAGAACGATGTCAGTGCGTACGCACGGTCGAGCTGCTGCTGCTGCCGCTGCAACTCGCTGGCGAAGTGGCGGCAAGCATGTCCTGTTGTGCCCTCGAATTTGTGTCATCGAGAGATAACTTGATTATCTCGCGATCACCGACTCCGGGCGAAATTGAATGCATCAGGTATCGCTTAACAGCCGGCGTAAATCCAATTATCCACATTTTCCAAAATTATTGCAAAATTTTTAATACTTTCTACTTGGTTTCATATTTTCCATTTCACAATTATCGAAGTGATGATATCTCAAAGGTTTCATCTTCCGATATCAAAACCTCCGGGTTTTGGTAACTGCGCGATTAAGTGGGAGGGGTTAATGCACAGTGGAGTGTATTGTTTGGAATATTTTATATCGTCGGTTACATTGTACCATGATCGATTTACATCGAAGTTGATCATTCCTTTATCAAGTGCAAAACCTCGTATTGAGTTACATCGGTTGGTTGAAAGCGTTGTGGGGCGGGGGGGGGGGGGGGAGGGCAACGAGCAGCTAAAGCGGGGTGCATTGATCGATTCAAGGGGGTGGGGGTCGGTCGAAACTGACCAAATAAGAGAAGCAAGACTATTTTCTACGAAAAAAGTCAGAAACATCAGCCACCTCGCAACGAACGAAAATTTACAAACACAAATATTTTTCTAAAGAGGCAGTTTTAATCGTGTAAATATTTTACATGAACCGAAAGATTGTTGATCAACAAACAGATAAAGCTGGATGTCGCGTACCGTAAATGAGAAAAAATTTACAACGTAAACCACATTCAGAAAAATTTAAAATATGATCCTCCTACAAAAAATTCGAACAGGCGATTTGAACGTTTGTAAATATTTGCCCGGAATCCAAAAGATTGTTGATCAACAATACGGAGGAAGCTGGAGGTTGCGTATGGTAAACAGGCTCGCAGTAAAAAATTGTGAACGCAGTTCGTTCGTGGCCCGTGCGTTGACTCGGAGCGCTATAGTGGTTCCGAGTAGATACTTGTTCGGGACTACGTTTTCCCGCGGGTTCGGAATAGTCATGAATGGTTAAATATAGAAGGCAACGTTCCGACGAGAAATTCGCCGAGAATTCGCTCCTCGGCTTCGATCGAAAATCAAACGGCCGCGAGAATCCGCGGACGATTTCGTAAGATCCGTGCTGTGCAATGTACCGATGCATTTCTTCACGGTGACGTCAGTCTGTATTAATGGCGCTCACGGTTACTATGGGAACGATGTATCTGCGATGCACACGCTTCTTCGCAACTGCATAACCGACGTAGCTGCGGAAACTTAAAATGGCGCGCGTCCACGAAACTATATATTTTTGCAAGAAATTTATTGCTTTCTAAGCTTAGAAATTCATGCTTCGCCAAAACCATTCAGGATTTTCAAGAATTCAAAGCCTTTCATTTTTATTACGTAAAACATTTTTGACATCTCGTCGAGTTAAATTAAAAATTCGAGTCGAAATAGACCCGGCATGGGTGAGTTTTTTTTATCGTGCCGTCATCTTGTTACCGAAAACGGTTTCTCATGTATGGTTTCCAATTTTTTACGACGCCAGGTTGTGTAACTCTAGCCCGAGGAAAAGGAAGGATATCCTTAACATAAAACCGGGGAGAATTCGTTAAGAACCGGATCCGCGTTGCAATGAAATGTAATAAAATTTAGTCTGGTCGCGGGAGAGACAAGAGAGCGAGTAAGAAAGAGATTTGCCGGTGCGAGGGAAGGGGCGGGGGAGAGAAAAAGAAATGAGCGCTTCTTGGTAACCTTGGGTGTAATAGCGGAGGTGCACAATGCTGGATCTTGGTCCCTTGTCCCCCCGTTCTTCCGAGTCACCCACGTAACGCAGCGCCGCTCCAATATTGCGGGTAACGAGCGTCTCCCGATATCGATTTATTCAAACCTGTCTGTCGCGTGCCTTTTCCTTTCTCGGTTACCAAAACTTTGCAACCTCTAGTCAACCAAACAAAAATAATCGTCAAACAATTTCCTTCTCGAAGGTCACCTTGGCGGGATCCATGAAAACAATTATTTCAACTCCCTAGAATAGCCTTCTGTAAAATTTCCAAAAAAAAGACAACTTGCAATTTCTTGGTCCATCTTGCACCAAATCGAAATTATTGTTGGAAACCGATATTGTTTCAATTACGACTCGGACCACTTTCATAATTATGGGCACAATTGTTTGCGCAACGAAGCCGGTTATGCGAGCAGCAAATTTTCCCCACATCTGGGAAAATGGAATGTCTTCGGACCGGCTAAGCATGGTTGCAGCCTCCCCTCGAACCGCGGTCGCATTCCTGAGTGACTAATCCACAGAACCGCAGCGCGGAGCTGCCGACGAACAGGAACAAAACCTGTCGGACAGTGGAGTCTACTCTTCTATCTACGATCGACTCCTCAATCCCATTCTTTATCAATATTTAGTCCAACAATATTTGAAATACAGTTTGTTAAATATCTGCCGAGTACGGCGACGCGAGAGTATGAAAAACAGATTGTAAAAGACGCGGGTTCACTATCGCGACGCTCCTCTATGCATTTACATGCACGATCGTGTCCCGGGGGGCGGGGCGCAAGCGCTCTCTCCGCGAAATCGAGTGGTTGTTCTCGGCGACCGTCTCCGCTCGCCTTTTTATTGTGATTCTCGAGACACGCGAAAAAATCTCTCTCCTAGAATGAATCTCCATAGATCCCCACTATAATTCCCAATATAATCGAACAGACAAATAATATAATTATTTAATATATAAATAATAAAATAACATTTATTTTTCTCCGAATGTCCATCAATTTTCCAGGTTCGACCAAGTGAAAAGGATAAGGGAAAACATTTTTAAAATGTTCGGGGAGGTCGTAAAGATTCCATCTCACGGTGGAAAAGCTTTCGCACGGTGGCATCGGGTTCTGCCGAGTGCACACGGCATTGTCTCGCATCTTGGTTCACTTCCACCGACGTTTCTCGTTCACTTCTCATTCGGCCCCGCCGTGCAGCCTCCGCGAGCGGGAGCAGGCGAGTAAAAGACGGCTCGCTAGCGGATAAAGGACAGCCTGATACCGGTTATTGGCGGGGACTGGCATATTTCACCGAGTGTCCGGCAATCAAGCCTTTGTATACGGCTTACTGCATGATGTACGCTCTCGTGGCTCTCCCTCGCCGGTCTTAGGGAGCGAGCGAAAAGATAAACTTTACACCGAGAGACAGAGAAAAAGAGAGTGAAGAGAGTAGGGGGAGTGTCCGAGAAGGAGGGGAGATGTTCGAACGGTTATTCAACGGCGTAGAACTAGTCGCACAGGTACGGTTAGTATTCCCCGACGGTAGGAGACACCGTACTATGGCGGTATAGCTAGCTCTCCGCTCTTTTCTTTATTTCCGCAATTGCGGCCATATTGCAGGGAACCGGACTGCACCAAATTACCCCACTCCTCGCATTAATTTTCTAGATAGTCGGAATCAAGGATTCGGAATTAATCGACGGTCTTCCAGGTTCAGAAATTACATAGGGATCTTCTGGAACAATTCTTAGAAGTTGTCCAACTATGGGGGACTAGATTTTGCAACACAATTTATTGTACCACCCTGATCTGATGTAATTTCTTTTCAGATTTATCGAGTATTCTACTAAATTTTATAAAATTGTCGAGAAAGGACAGTGGGGGAATTTTCAGCTTGGATAGTCGGAATGGAAATGGCGGTCCCCCTAGTCGAACTAGTCAACTAGTTCTTTTTGTTATTGATTTTCGTGGGCGGCGCGGAAATGTTGGGCAAGCATGCGAAGCGAAAAATCGATATCGCGTGCGCGGTTTCGCTATGCTCGAATTTCATTGTTCGTAACCGGCGGATAAGATCGCGCGGTTAGATGCGCATTCTAGCGAGCGGGATTTTAGGCTCGTTCCGATGATGTTTATGCCGGATAGCATTGAGTCTGCCAACGTCCTAGATTGACGCGCAATTTCCGCGTCTCTGTGTATACGTACCGCCATTTAACTTTCCCCACCACGTTGCCGCGCTTTCCGTCCTCGTCGCGCGACTATTGTACGCCGGTTAGATCTACCAATGGTATTGGATAACCAACGCAATTGATATATTCGCTGGTTTCACTGAGCTTATTAGCGGACAGCATTGTAACTAAACTGCGAATAGAAAATAAACGTTTCGCGCATTGCTTATACAGAACAGGAGCCATGCAAATAATTAATAATTTTAGTACATTGAAAATTGATGTTTCTCATAATTTCGCATAAAAATCCGCGGTCAGAAAATTACAACAGCTTCCTCGAGAGAGTTGCTACTGTAAAAGTGAGGACGCAATATAACGGAGTAGATCAATTTCTTTCTGTGTAGATGCTGAACTGTGGATCAGCGATGACCCAGGCGATCTTGTAAACCGTTTTTTTTTTTTTTATAGATGCTGACCGGTTCAGATGTGTTTTTCGATCATATCGAAAGATTAGATCGGTTACATCCGCGCGGTTATTGCCAGTGGGTTGGCTGCATGGCAATAGAATGCGCGGTTAGCCTGCGCACTAGCTGGCAGAGAAAGACCTACACCGTTTCCATGTAACGTAGCGCACTAGCTGCTAGAAGGAGACACCGTTTCCATGTAACGTAGCTCCGGCGAACGGGTCACAGCGAGCTTTGCAGCGTTTTCTAATTTTCTGCCGCAAAACGTAGACGCTTCCATGTCGCTTTTTCATAAAAACAATCCATTATTGCTACTAAAAACATTGTCCAGGCTAGTTCACTTTATAAGATCGCATTTGGCGGTACTGTAAACAACCTCGCAGCTGTCTGAAACATCAAAATAAACCTATTCCTCCAATTGACCCCTCCGCCATCTTAGGTCACCTTGAAGTCTGCCCTAAATTCTACAATGGTGTCCCTGAATGGTCCCCAAAGTGTCTCAACATTAAATTTGTTTCGTAGATTTTTACTTGGTCCGATATACCTGGGAAAATGTTCGGTAAAATTTTAGTTATTTTTTGGCGGGAACGAGAGGGGTGTAGGATTTAAGTCGGCGGCAAATTTGAATTTTTATCGGTGACGATCGACCGGCAAACGGCTGTCGATAGCGTTGACGTTGTACGAGGATGGAACGGTCGTGTGGGAGGAGGCAGGGAGGACAGGGTTGTACGATAATCGTTCGGGAATAATTTTGGTTCGCGTCGAATCAATGCGAGGGTCGAGGTACGCCAAGTAGGTCGTCAGAAATCCCATTGCTGCCAACGCGACAAACCAGGCTGCAACGTTGCACGCTCGCGCGTTCTACTACGCGGCGAGCAGCTCGCCCGCTCGTTCATTTTCGCGTGAGCGTTACGGGAGGGAAAGGGGAGGAGGCAAACTTCGGCCGAGAGACTCTCCGTTGCGTCGCGTCCCAGCCGCTTCACTTGCGTTCCTTCCGTAACTGTCTTTTACGTTAGAAAAGAATTCTTTCAATTACCTTGTCGAGTTTAAAATCGTACAATCAAAATCTTTACACCACATTCACTCGATGAAAAATCTATCCTGTCTTTCAGAAATGTGTGAACTTGTTCCTAGAAAAATCAGTTTTGCAACCCTGAACAAAAGTTAATGAGAAATTCATGAAATCCGTTAATGACTTGCCTTTTGAATGAACAGTCAACGACATCGCGATCCTCGTGAATGGCACTACGTATTTTTGACTCGATAGGGTTGTAGCCGATGCCAAGTCGAATTCAATGATCCACTACACTATGACCCGAGCGTGACCTTGAATCAAAAGATTTTGGCTCGGCGATTAGGAACGTCACAGTTCCACAGTTTCTGTCAATCAAATTACAGGTTTGAAAACAGAACGATGTTAACTGTTTGAGATTTATAATAAATTTTCATATAAAAATTTTTTACATGTATTTTTTAGATAATTTGTTTTGTCGTAGGTTAACACTTCTCAGGTGGGTTTTTTTTCTTAATGAGAATGAGGCGCACCGTCCCCCTTTTTTCGAGTACGCGCAAAATACCAACGCGCCTGCGTCGAGATCGACCTCTGACCTTTCTCCATGCAACTCTGTTCGATTATATTGCACAGAGTGACCCGAAATGCAGTGTCTCTCAACAATTTTTTTCGGGTCGATGTTTGCTCGACGGATTCACGTTTGGGGGATGACGAGGGTCGTTAGTTAACTCCCCAGATTTGGAAAAAGGAATTGACGTAACGTTTGGAAAGTATGGTTATACAATGGCGTCACCGGCACCGGACCAAAATCACGCGTTTCATGAAAAAACGTATCGTTGCGCGTTTATCGGGTAGTTAACGATGCCATACGTAACCGTTGCAACGAGGTTATATTTAGTCGCGGGATGTGTATAGTTTTGTTTCTGCCGTGGGATCCACGCTCGCGTTTGGCAGTTTTCCTGATTTCTCGCCATCTGAAATAATATACTTGCCAAGGGGTTCTCAACCTCCCTAGAAAATAAACCAAAGATTGTCAAAAAGCCCCGGATATAGGAAATTATTTTCTGTTTTTTAGTATGCGACATATTTCAATGGATTGAAAAAGAACAGTCAGACAAATAAACTAACAAGAAAACGAGTTAATAAAAATTTTTATGTGGCCACTAGAATCCCCAATACACTACAGCCCCCCAGGACACTAGATTCTCAGGACTGGTTAACAGTTGGAGGTTTTATGTTGTCCTGCGTCAGATAGGGATTTGGCGGAATGGCCCATCAGTTCATTAGGTTGCGTTAATTGGTTTCAGTGAAGTACAGTTAGTTTTAAGCGCGAGATTGCGTCGCAACGGAGCTGAAAGACCGAGAGTGCATAACCTCGGTTAACGAACGGCTGGGTAGCCTCTGATTCGACCGGGGGAACCCGCCGCTAGCGTTTTGACAGTACCGATAACGTCGTTACGATGCGCCCGGTCACGTGGCACTGCCACGATTTGCCAACATACCGACCGGTGTCGCACAGTGCGACATGCAATGGACAAAAATGAAAATAATCATGGTTCGATTCTAATCTGATTTCTATCTAACATCTTTCTTTCGCTAAAGATGCTTCTAGAATCTCTTAAATTGCACCCCTCAGTTCCTGACATAAATGCATAAAATCCATAGTCTTGTAATTACTCCAAGACTCAACGACACCCCTTTGGTAAATCAATGTCAATACACCGCATCAGTTACCCCGCAAATAGCGTTGCAATTTCATCTGCTAGATCCTGAGGTCTGTATCGGAACCCTGTAATTAATTTCATCACAGCCGTGTTATTTTCCCTGAAGGTACCGAGATTGTATAGGGGGGAATCCCCTTTCCTCCAACTTTCTCCTTCGACGTTCTCGGCTAGAGGACATTCCCAAAGGATATGTTTTCAGTCTGAACCTCGGCCGATAATTTGTCGCGACGAACAGTGCGCCATGTAAATGGACATTCGAGACAAAAATCATAACTTCTACACCAATAAATTTTATCACCTAAGTACCTTAATCATTAAAAAAAAATTTTAATGAAAAGTTTTTTATGATTATATATTATTGATTATTTTTATGATTATATTTTATTTTTATGATCGTCGAGGTCTAATTTTATTAATCAATAAAAAGAATCATTCGTGGTTCACCCTGTATACCCTGGAACGACTAGTGCACACCATGCGGCAGTTTCCGGTACTAATTGGTTCTAGATGTGTTGCAACTTTGAGAAATTACAAAACTTATTGTTTAGAAACATCTAAAAACCTTCTAGCAATTATAATGTTAAAGTTTTATTAAGACCGCAGCATCGTACGGTACATCTGACTTCTGATTTCTTGGGGGGTGTGATGATGTTATCGACTGGAACAGGTAGCCGATAAGTGACCAACAGCAAAATCTTCCCCTATTGAGTTTATTACTTTTGTCATTTACATTGTTCTAAAGAATGTTTCCGTCTATCCTGTCCGTACATTGTATGAAATACAATAAATAATGGACTGTCCGGTGAACTTTCCGGAAACTAGCGTTAGTTGGTTATCACCGGAAGGCCGTATCAATTATGGAAAGTCACGTGGCTATAGTTACCGTTACCATCGCGCACACCGGATGTTGTACAACACTCCGGTCTCCCTTGTCGCGTGGCAGCAGTTATTGCAATCTTTTTAGGGCAAATAAAGTCGCGAATAGCCGCCAAACAATCGGTTCCAATAAACGGCGTTGATAACGAGCGTTATTCCTCGTTAAAATAGACACCACACCGTTCCGAAGACTATATAATTATGGCTTATCTTTTCGATAATAAATTATGTGCACGTCGGAAGCACTATGTTCTCTCTGATACTATATCCGTATCGACTTTTTACGTTTGTCTTAACGGGTGCTTGTTAACGCAAAAAAGAGAGAACATTGTAAAAACAATAAAAATGGCCGTAACAGCTGTGGGGATGAATTCCACACATTCTTACAAATAGAATGATCCCTAGTAGCACAAAAATATTGGATAAATATCTTTTTCAAGTATTAGAATATATTAAAAACATTATTAAAAACAGATTGAATCACAAAATTTTGTGCTATTAGGGATATTTTTTGTGCATTGTTATAAATTTTCAAGTATGTTCGAACAAGTTTCGAAGAGGGCAAGTCGCGAGCGACGGTAGATAATGTTTTTCTAAAATTTTCCATTGAATAGAACGCGATGTTTACAGTGAAATGCGAGGCGCGTAAAGGAGCACGTGCTAGCCACGTGATCGTGTTTGAATTTCCAGAAAAAATAAAATCGTCTGAGAGAGTCATGCTCCTCTAAATTATGCGCCTGCAGTATAATCTCGATTCCTTCGGTACAGAGACGTTACAGCCGAGGTTGCGAAACATGGACGGCGGTTGTCTTCAGGGCCGTAATATTTTTCTGTAGGCCCTGCTATTTAATACGCCTCGACATATATTTAGCATACCATCCCCACTATTAATTTTATCTTTTCCTACCCTCGAATTATTTTATTCTAAATACAGAAAATTTGAAAATTGCATTATATAAATTTTGAATCGTTGAATTCTGCATCCAAAAAAGTCTTCGAGTCGAAAGAATTAGGAAGACGATATTAAAATATTACATATCACAATTAAATATAATAATTGTCCAACACAATATGGAATCCTGTTGCACCAAGAAATTCATTCGGAACAATACGTCCCTGATTGCACTTGGAGTTATCGCGCGGGAGCATGGGACACGATCGGCAAGACAATAAAGTCATTATACAGACCGTAGCCTTGGTCCGATGTTTATTGTTATTCCCTACCGATTTGCATTCACGGTATCTCTGCAACAATTATATAAAAATTCAGCCACGACCCGTTTACATCGCGAATGAAGCAAAAATCCGGGAATTCATCGGCAACAAAAACAGAACACCGAGTCGTTAATGATGTAAGAAGAACGGGGCAGGCAATATCTGGTCCGTTCGATGCGTCACAGTAAATAATTCATGGGACGTTGTGGAAACGATGCATCGTCGGACAGCCGCGGGGCTTATCGGCAATAAATATCGACACGTTCTGACATTGATGCATGACACGCATAAATAGACACAATAAGCTTTCCGGTCCAGTTGCGTGATAACGCGGGCGAAATCAACTTTCGCGACTATAGCTTATCGATACTCGGCCGCCTATCTAAATTGAATTAGTCTCGGAATAACCGCAGATGTGCCCGTAATTATGAAAGTGGTCCGAGTTGTGTGCGAAAGTCACACTATGCCAGGGAAGGGCTGTAATTCTTGTTTCGAGATGTTTCAAGGAAAGGGTATTAACGCTAAACATATTCTTGACGAATGAAAATTATAATTACTCACAACATATTTCAAGGTCATTAAAATCGACGAGGAGGCCCCTAATGTTAATAATTACAGACCACTTTTATAATTATGATTTTCATCCAGTTCGAAGACTGTTCATTGCCGGGTCAAGATTGACCCGGTCATCGCGAGACGTGGTTCCCATTCCTCCGGGCACGCCACTGTTGCACGCTCCTAGATTAGGTCCGGCTGTTTACATTGGCGCAGCATTATCCATCTTATTCTAGGAAATTGATCGCGTTAATTGATCAGGGGAGCTCGAGGCACCAAGAGGTGGCCGATGCTTAGGTACAGTTGGCGCGTGTCCAGCTGTACGTGCGCTCTTGACACCACTCGATCACTATTATTACGTGATGCGCGTGGTGCTTCTCGTCGTCAGACGATTCTTTCGTTTTGCAGAAGGATTGACAATGTTGATTTTATCATTAAGAATATTTTTAATGTAGGTGCACGGTAGTGCACCAGCCAAGTTCTCTCACTACCTCCTTTAACACGAAACAACTTAGCCTTTCTTACATTACATTCTCCACAGGACATGTTACCAGGTTCTTCAGATTGCGCGATCGACTAACTCGAAATACTTTGGTCGAAAAATATGACGATCATCGTCGAACAATCCCTCCGTAGCTGGTAGGAAGTTCTTCTGGATCGATAGCGGTGTATATGTTGCACTGCCACGCCGTGGTTGCTGAATAGTTAATGCTTGTTGCAGGTTGGGCAACATAGGCAGCATGATTCCCACTGTCGAACCGAAGTAGAAGTGAACTCGTTCATTCTGTGTCAATGAATCCTATGATGACCTTTCACTTCATTTGTCATGCCTGTGAAAACCTGGTCTCACGTACCGGGTGGTTGCAAAAGTACAATTACATTGGTTTAATTTTATCAGATCTGACATCGATAAAAATAGTGCTAAATTCTGTTGAATTTTATATTCCAGAAAGATAATAAATTTAATAATAAATTTAATAAATTTAGTCATGCTCCTCTAAATTATGCGCCTGCAGTATAATCTCGATATTGATATTATTAATATATTAATAGGGAATGTCGCGAGACGTTACAGAGACCAAACAGACATAACTTGAATAGATGCAACTATGGTTCCTCGTTGTAGGTTAACTTTTTCTCTCGAGAATCAAAGAAGGTGTAAATTCATATATCTCACATATATCTGAACGAAAAGATAGTTAACCGACGATGTTTACGTTTTGTTGCAGCCTATGGTTCAGGATCCTCAAATAGCGGAATCGAAGATCGTGGTACACGGCGACGCTGCCGGCCGAGGATAGCCGTTCGGTCGAAACTCGCTCCAGTTTCCCAGTTGTCGTGATCGAAAGGCCTCCAAAACGTCGACCCCGTCGGTGATCAAGTTATCGGGGGGTGGAACAGGTGGGGGTGGGGAGCAATCGTCCCCAGGGCCTGGCCCACCTCCCCCGGTGTCCCCAGCCGAGCGTGCCGATGAACAGAAGAACAACGATGCGGTCGCTTCATCGAAATGCGTGGACAGCAGCTTCCCGCAGGCTGCTGAGGCGACCACCATGAGCTTCGTATTACAGTTGGGAACAGTCGAGACACCTGTGGAGAAGAAGAACGGTAGCAGCCATCAATCATCGTCCTCATCCTCAACATTACTGAGCCAGGATGGTTCGAACGTGGTGGTCGAGGATGCCGGAAAGTCTCAGATCCTTCAGTGTTTGGAGGCGGCGACGCCGGAGATCCCATCTGGCCACGTGATATCCTTCGCCACGATGAAATCGGTGAACGTAACGTACCCGGTCGCTAAATCAGCTAGAGAAGTGCAGAGGATCGGTGGATCTCAGACGAACACCACACAGGTGTTGACGACCCGTGTGATCTCGCAGAAGCTACCATCAACCGGTCATCAAACACTGAACACCGGGCCCCACGTGACCCACGTGCCGGTGAACTCGCAGACGTTATCATCGCCGGGGAACGGAGTGGCGCACGTGTACCCGTTGCAGTATGCGTCGTCGGTGCAGAGCAAACAGCTTCACAATAGGGGTCAGGTGATAGAGGGTAGTAAACAACAGTCGCAACAACAACAACAGCAGACAGTTGTGGCAGGTCTGCAAGGTGGTAACGTTCACCAGAAGACTACGCAACAACAGGTCTCCGGGCAGCAATTGGTCACCGGGAACGCGGTGAAGACGATCAGCACGTCGGTACCGAACATTCAAAGGATACACGTGAAGACGCAGAATCTCGTTGGCCAGGGGCAGACCGTGAATCTGCAGAAGGTGAAGACGGTGAACGCTAACCAGGCGGTCGCCGTTCAGAGGAATTCGTTGCCGAGGATTCAAACGATGCAGAAGGGTCAGACCGTGTCGACGCCAGCCTCGACGAACCAGTTCACGGTGAACACGGTAAACAATACGGCAACGATGCAGAGAGGCCAGCAACAGGCTGGTAATACGAATCTCCAGAAGGCGCAGGGAACGCAGCAAAAGATGGCGCAGCAGGTGTACAACAATCAGAAGGTGTCCGGTCAGATTCTGACCGGTCATCCGAATCATAAAACGCAGCATCAACAGGTAGGTAATCAGCAAGCGGGTTTGCAGAAGCTGCAGGGCCAGCAGCAGAAGAACCTGGCCGTCACCAGGCAGCAACAGACAGGCACAATGAACAATGTACAGAAATCTAGCAATTCTGTAGCTGGTATACAGAAGGCGCAAGCGCTAGGACAAGTGCAAGGTCAACAGTTGCCGCCGGTGCAGGTTCCGAAGCACGTGCAGCAAGTCCAACAAGTACAGTCATCCTCGCAAAGGATCTCGCAACAGTCCACCGGACAGCAAAAGTCCCAGACAATAGCGACGGTGAATTCTAACAGAGTACAGGGGTTGGCGAATGTAGGGAAAAGCAACAGCGTATCGAACATCGCTAAGTTGCAGCAGAATTCGAACCTGCTGACCACGAGCAAACAGCCGCAAGTAATCTCGCAACCCCAACAGCAGATCCACGTGCAGGCGGCGTCCTCGCCTCAGCTGCAACAGCAACTGTTGCAGCAGACCTCGCAGCCTCAACAACAAGTTACTGGTAAACAACAAGGGAACACGGGTCAGCATGTGCAGAGGAGCCAGAGCATGACGAACGTACATCAAAAGGTCACCGCTATTGCAACTGTACCTAACAATCAACGTACCCAGGTGGCGAACTCGAAGACGCAACAGCAGATGGTGATGAGAGTGGGAGTGCAGAAGACCCAGGGCCAAACACTGCAGCAGGGGAACTTGAAAAGCATCCCTCAGAAGGTCGCGAACACCGTGAAGACGTCTAACGCCTCGCAGAACGCTGTCCAACAGCCTCTGCACAGAAACACGACCTCGCAGCCGGTGAAAATCATTCAACAACAACAGAACGTCATAGGCCCGCAGAACACCCAGAAACAGCCAGGCTGTATCAAGACCATACCGCCGCAGAAAACCACCCAAAGGAATCATCAGCAGAAAGTGACCGGCATCAAGACCTCGTTGAACACCAACGTGACCGCGGTGAAGGGCCAAGGGCCGAGCACCGCGGTTCCGCAAAAGACCAGCATCAAGACTTTGCTGCCCCAACAACCTGTCACGCAAAACATGCTCGTGCACAAAAGCCAAGCGATCAAAATACAACAGCAAGCTATCCAGCAGAAACAACAGCTGATCATGACCTCGCAGTTTGCTCAGCAGGTTCGGCAGCAGTCTGGACAGATCAAGACCTTGCTGCCGGTCACCAGCACGGAACCTCGCAAGGAAGTCGAGAACAAGTTAGTATTTCGAGAGATTTCTAATGATAATTTCGTATAGAAAGACCAGCCAAGTGTAATCGGAAATTGTTTTATGTTCAGAATCGAGTCGGAGCCCAGAGTACCTGAAGAAGAAGACCATCAAGAGCCAGCGCCGAAGTCTCCAGTGAGAAGAATGCCTCACCCCTACGAGGTAACCTATGTACTGTACTGTCCCAATAACATGCCACTGGAGTGGGTCCGAGCATTCGGTAAGACGTCGAATTTCTCGTTACAGTGTCTCCAGTTTGTTTTGCAAGATCACAACTATGTGGCTCCACCGCCGAGATCGCCATCGCCTCCAACACCACCACCACATCCGAAGCAACAGGCCATCAACGGTGCTGGAAGTTCTGCAGCGACTTCTCAGCACACTTACATGTTTGGCCAAGGTGCTTGCACCTTACGACTACCTGTTGGATCAGCTTTTCTCGAACTACGATAAATTCTTGATAAACTGCCGACCTTTATGCAAAAAATCAAGAGTAGTGTGTGCGAGTAATTAAAAATACATGAAATCTGCAGTCGAAGTTTTAATAAGCCGGATAATTTAATAGATCGATGAGAACGAGAAAGGTTGAGAAACGCTGCTGTTAGAATACAGTGGAACAGGTGTTGATAGTTCTGTTGATTACAGTTGTTAGCGGTAGCAACGTGGAGGATGATGCAGCCAGCGCTATCAGCAGTGAAGCTGGTAGAGAAGTAGAGCCTGAAGGCGAAGAGACAGAGACTGCTCCTGAGGGTGAAGGGGACGACGAGGACAGTGTCACTAGGTGCATATGGTAAGTATGATTAGACACTAGAAATCCAGTGTGATCATTGAACGAAATCATTTAACGGAATTGTCTCACGTTTTCAGTGACTTCGAACACGACGATGGATACATGATCTGTTGTGACCGCTGTCTGTGAGTACTCCTCCATCCATCCTACGATTAGATCTGGATCAGGCTTGGGCATTATTCGAATAGTATATTCGTCAAACGAAGAATCGAATGATATTTTATTTAGCTAGATGTTACCAATGGAATAAGTTTTTATTTATTTATTATTTTGTACCTGAATAAATTGTTACTTGAACCGTTCGTCGAACGCTCCCAAAAGGGAGCTTTTCCTACAATCGACACACTGTCATCATCTACTCCTGCGGAGAGTTGCAAATCGCAGGTGTACCATAATGTGGACGGAAGAAGAACAATTTCGAGGACCAATGTGGTTGCATTAGAAAAAATTCATGGACCCTAATAGACTAATTGGGTTCCAATATTTTCACAAGTATAAAATAAAATCTCGTTGCAAGCTGTTTAAAATTTATTTAAGTCTATGTTTTCGCAAATGAAATGTGTCCAAGCCTGAGGTATGTATGGTGCAGAGTTTGAAACGGTTCCGAAAATAACTGAGTAAATTCAGGTGGCGTAGTTAAGGGAGTCGAGTCGATTCCAGGACGGCGAAGGTGCTGGATGCGCCTTTTCACTTCTCTATAACGAAAAGATGGGTCCTTCAATAATGAAAAGCGCTAAAAAATCCTGGAAACGAAACTACACCCTAGCTCACCATACACATTTTAACTTTTCAAGCCCTGCGTAATTGTGTGACAACGTTGTCTCGGTGGTTCACGGTGTACGTACGCTGTTCCAGGGTGTGGCAACACGTGGATTGCATGGGGATAGATCGCTCGAACATTCCCGACGAGTATCTTTGCGAGATCTGTCGTCCGCGGCGAGTAGATAGGCAAAGGGCCCGCGCCCTTCAGATGCGAAAGCGCGAGGAGTTGTTGAACTCGGACACGTCCTCGGACACGTCGTCGACGAGCTCGGCGGACACCGACGTCGGTGTAAATGCGATCCCGAAGAAACGTACGTTGCCACAACAGCCACAGCAGTCGCAGCAGGTACCCAGGCGGAAGTCCGATCCGCCGCCGCAAGTAAGACGTTTGAACAACAATAACAATAACAATAATAACGTGGCGAAAAGACAGAGGAGGGATTCGCATCCGAGACAGTCGAGCGCCGTCCGTAAGAAAGAGGCGACGAAACGAGGACCGGGTAAACGTAAACCGAAACGACGGTTGAGCGTCGAAGACAAAGAAGAAGAAACCCAGGACTCGTGGAGCTCGAACGTGGCGCCGTTAAGGCAATGGATCGAGCGATACGAGGAGGCCGTCACGAATCATTATAGTCCCGAGCTTAGAGCTCGGATATCCTCCATCAAAGTAAACGGCACGCACAGCGACCTAAGGCAGAGCAACATGAACGCCATCGCGTCCGGGAAGTGTCGGCTGAACGTCCACAATAATAACGTTAGGGTAAGGACTTCTCTCATCTGCATGTTTTCTTACGATAACATTACAAATGTGTTTTAAATATCGATCGTAAGATTGTTAATAACATTACAATTACAGAATATTCATTGGTGTTGTGTTTATACTTACAGTTTTTGGTAGCAACGATGTACCTGCCGCCTAATACACCGGTGGTGGAGCTAAGGGGCAAGTACATGTTGAGCACGCAGCATCGACCGTCGCATCCCCAAGGTAGACAGCACACACAGAGGCCTGGCCCCTTCGTGTTCTTTTATCGGTTGCCACGTGACGGTACGGAGGTGTGCGTGGACACGAGAACGTACGGGAACGACGCCCGGTTTGTGCGTCGGAGTTGTAGGCCGAACGCGGAAGTGAAGCACTGTATAGAGAAAGGAACGTTGCATTTGTATATCGTGACCACCACCGCGATCGAGAAGAACGCGGAGATCACTATCAGGCACGAGCAGCATGACCTGTTGCTGTCGCCGAATCCGAACGGGCCGATGGTGCCGATCGTGTGCGCGTGCAACAACCCAAGGGAGTGTCAAATCGCCTCGGTGAACCAGCTGACCAGAAGAGGTAGCAACGGGGCGCTGATCGAAAATGCTGAGTGAGTTTGAAAATTTTTAGAGGAATTTATTGTGTAGTTATTGGATCTATAACTTAAAAACCGGAATTTTTTTAAGGAAATTTGGGCGTTTATTATTTTTCGACCGGTTTTTAAGTAGAATTCGAGAACATTTAAAAGATTATTATGATCCACGTGCACGGTATCGACTAGATTATCATTTATATTTGTAATATGACTTGTAACACCCTCAGTGGCCGCGAAAGAAGACGGAGGGGTAGACGGAACACAGTCTGCGAGGACAGCGACTCGTCCACAGCGGCGCCAAGCACGAGCGTCGCGCAACCGACGCCTCCCCCGGTAACACCAGCACCATCGGTGTCACCAGCGCCAGCTAGAAGAACAATTACCACCACGGTGGCGACGGTGACCCGACAGCAAACTCCTAAAGAAGAGCCGCCGACTCCGTCAGTTCCACAACCTCAAACATCCCCAAGCTTGACACCGGTAACAGTGTCGGAGACGAAGAAAGACAAGAAGAAGATGACGAGGGAAGAACGGAAGATGGAAGCAATCATGAAGGCGTTCGAGAGGCTGGAGAAAGCAGAGCAGAGGAAACAGGAAGTACAAGCTAGGAACGCGCAGAGGAAAGAGTCCGGTAGTACTCACAGCGACAACGAGGACAATCCACCGTTGACGTTAGCACCGAAGCAGAAGCAGCAGGGTTCTGAGAGGTCTCTGAGGCGGAAGAAGAGAAAAGGTAGAACCAGGACGACGTCGCAATCACAGAGCGGTAGCCGCAGATCCAGATTGAACTCTGCTGACTCTGATTTATCATCGGGAGAGGAAAGTACATCGATGCAATCGCCACCATTGTCGAGTCAGAACCACTCGCAAACCCGGGACGCACCTTACTCCTCTCATTTACACACTCCATCTAAAAATACGAACGACAATGTGACCACCGTGTCCACTCATCAAGGGATACCAACAGCTGCTGGTCTGCTGTTGGCTCTGGCAAACTCGAACGCACCCGGGCCTAGTTCTCCACCTCTTCAACAACCGACGCCAGTTAAAAGTCCCACCTGCGACAGCGGGGCGAGTAGCAGCTCCCAGAGCTCCACTCCACCCACGCCGTTGTCTTCGGCGTGTTTATTGGTGGCTGCAGCGGTTGGTCCGCTGGCACCAGGCTTCAAATTCCCGAAGACCAAAAAGGTCTTGATGAACGAGTGGTTGAAGGAATCGCCAGACCCGCCACAGACCAACATGCCACAAATCTCTCCGCTACCAGCCTTGCCCACGACGCCGCTCTCCAATTCTATCAACCCTCTATGCAGGCCTTCAGACTTCTCCCTGCCCGTGGATTCATCCGCGGAGTTCCTTAGCCAGAGCTACGCGGCTAAGAGCTTAGCAACCCTTGTCCAAGCTGCCAATTCTGTTTCTGGTATCTGTGATTCGCCGCCTCAACGCAAGCAAACAGCTGCTGGGAATACTGGATGTCCCGTGTCTTCGGGATCAGCCAAGAAGAGGTGGCTTAGGCAAGCTATCTCCGAAGAGTGCGACTCGCCTAACAGCAGACCGGAAAGTCCTCCTGCTAGCGAGCTGGTCGCTCCCCCGAAGAAAAGAAGGATTGCCAGGGAGAGTTTGTCCTCAGATAACTACACTCCGCCTACCACGCCGACCATGCTCCATCCTGAAGCTGTTACTCACGTTAGGTCGCTGTGTCAGACAGAGGTATGCACGGGCCTAAAAGTAAGTGGACATTTTTAAAAATGATTTTAAATGAATTTTCTCTTCCAGGATGATTACATCGAGCATCCCCAGTCCCCGCTAACAGAATCGATTGACGATAGACAACCGGAGCCTACGGAATCGGTGAAACAGGAAGAACCCTCGGAAGACAAACTTCGTCAGAAGCTGTGCATCGAGATACCTGGTCAAAATTTCATCACGAAAAGCATAAAGGACGAGGAGAGTCTCGAGATCGTTCCGATGGATGCATTGGTCAAAGAGAAGAGCATCGAGCTGAAGGTCGAGCCAAAAGAAGAGAACATGGACTGCGAGTCTACCGAACATTTGGACACGAAGCTCGTCAAGGACGAGTTTCGATTGATCAAGAGCGAGATCGATTACCAGAGGGATAGGGTGAAGAAGGAGCACGTAATCAAACAGGAGATCGTGCAGATTGAGAAGGGCACGGTGGAGATAGTGGATCGGAATGAGGAGGGCGACACGGAAATGGAGGATCTGAGCTCGCCGATCGACACGATCGAGTCGGACGCCATCTTGAAGCAGCGAGTGGACGAGATGAGGCTAGAATTCGGTGGGGCTATCACGGAGATAGAGAACGACAAGTCCGAGGACGATGACAGGAAACAGGATAGCGTGAAGTCCGACGACATATCGATCGACGAGTTCGACGTTGAGGCTCAGATGAAGAAGATCACGGGGGACGACGGGGACGATTACAAGGAGAAAGTGGACACCAGTTCCGAGAAGGATAAGAGCATGGACGGGATAGAGGGTCTGATGGAAAGCTCGAAAGAAGACTCCGAATCCGAGGATAAGGACCTCGACGACATCAAATATGAAACATCGTTCAAGTCTTTTAGTATAGATCATGAAGAAAGATTGTTCAAAGAGTTTGAGAGTAAACCGGAGCCGGAGGACGTCGTGGATCACGACACGAAGGAGCTGGAGCAGATCGAAGAATCTCAAAAGGCAGATCAGCCGTCCGTTTTCGTAGCCTCGTCGGAGGAGTCCATCTTCGAGTCCACGTCCTCGAACCTGGACACGGAGTCCATCGCCGAGCCACCGAAAATATTTCATTCCATTCCACCATTGAGCGAGAGGATTCGCAAGAAGACGGAGGCTAGCACTTCGAAGAGCCAGCTGAACTTCGAGGCAGCCATCATCGAGTCTACCATCGATATAGAGTCCTCCGACGGGTCTAAGAACGGCGAGCAGAAGTCCATGTTGTCCACAGCGTTGAGGGAATTGTTGGAGGCCAAGCTGGACGACCTGACGCCCGAGGAGGCCAAAGAGGAAACTGTCGATGAGAATAGTGCCAGCTTCACCGAGCCGAAGTCTGAAACTTCGGAGCAAAGCAGCGTCGACGTGCCAGATCCTTCGAAACCCGCTCCTCAGGAGTCTCCTGTCGAGGATCCTCCAGCTAAAGAGGAAGAGGCCCCTCCGTTGAAAGAAGTGAAGAGATTGAAGGATCCCAGAACCGTCGTTCCGAACAGTATGCCTGCGCCTGCATTTAAACCCGACGCGAACCCGCCTGTTAAGCGAAAGGTTAGCATGTTCAACTTTTTAAAATTAAATTTTAATATTTAATAAAGATAAGATTTAAAAGTAAATTTTATTAACTAGTAAAAAGTAACTAACTTGAGGTTTTCATGGTTTCAGTTGTCCATATCAGAATATCGGAAACGTAAGCAACAATCGTCCGGTACTCCACCGGATCCTGAGCCATCCTCCAACGACGCAACCTCCACGGACAAGGGTAGTGCGAGGGGCAGATCAGACAGTGCAAGTAGTGGCACCTCGTCCCTTAGTTCTGATGAAGAAGCGTCCAAGATTCCCTCCCTTTCTCTCGATCTACCAGGTCTCACCGCGTTACCACTCTTCAACAACTCTGAGACGGAGGAGAAGAAAGGTAACGGTTAGTACAAAGGTTCGGCCACAGTGTAAACCAATGCTTGACATGCTTGATAACGCTGTTTCGCTTGTTCAGGTGGTGAGGAAGGCACCATGGGTTGGTCGGCCGCTCCAACTCTAGTTGAACGCCAGCGGGAGAACCTCACCGAGAGATTAAAACGAGAATTTGGTCTGTTCCTGAGCGACGACGAAGAGGAGAGAGCTCGCAAGCATGGTAAGCGTTGAATTACATTGTATTCAATTATTTCCTGATTCGTTTTTTAAAATTGAGATACAACTATAAAGTACAGTGTAATTATGAATTATATATTGGGTCTATAATACTATTCATAACGTGCAAAATCAGTCAACAGTGTTTGATTTGCTTGGGCGCATAATATTTTTTCAATCGTTTTAAACAGTTACTACCCTTTTAAGCCCCGAAAGGGCCGACAGGCTGAGCACACGTAGAAATCTACATAATGTTAATTAATTTCCCAGGTTTGACAGCAGAGGCTATACTGAAGGCGCGCAAATCCTCCTCACCTCCACATCCTACAGTGACGAGCACCCCACCCGGTTATCCTGTTCCACAGCTTCCACCTCAACCGTACATCCCTCCTCCTGGCTCCGCATCAATCCACTATTCCCAGTTCCAAGCGAAACCATGCCCAGTTCAGTACCCTAACTTCACGGTCCCACAGACCGCACCACAGCCAGTGTACGCGAATGCACAAACGTCCAACAACAAGCAACAGCCTCAGCAACAGTTCCTGGTGCCTCAGGCGTCGCAGGCGCCGCCGGGATCAAACCCGTATCCGCCTCAGTTTATTCCACCGACGACCACTGCTGTCTCCATCGCGAAATTCTCATCGAGCACTACTCCATCGGGAACGCAGATGTACCCGGCCGCCGGTCAGTCTCAGAAGCCGTTTTACAATCATCCGGCGCCTAGGTCTTAACGCGCATAACATTGCGTTGCTAGCAGGGACGTTCTCGTTAGGGCTTGAAACCTGTTGCGAAACCATCTTGGCTCTTCGATTAGTCCTGAGAACCCTTTGCTAACCAGGAGAGGTCGCAGTCATTGGATCGTCGATCTTGATAAAAGATCATCCGATGAATCTACAACAAAACTAGATCGACACATATTTTGTCGTTTTTATGCATTTATGATTGCAACGAGTAGATGCATTTAAAACAGTCGACAGAACAAAACAATTTCACGGCATCGACATATTATTTTCAGGTTTTTAAAAGAAGGAAATTTTTAATGTGTTTTAATGAATTCAGTCTTTGCGAGAATTGCTAAGATTAAGTGTGAAGTGTGTACCTTAAGTGTATACCTTCGTAAATAATGCGCATTGAGAAAATATGAGTCAGTATATTTTTGTTCTAGATTTATTGAGGAAAGTTTTAACGAAGATCCAATGACTGTGACCTCTCCTGGTAAGATAATAATCGGTTGGAAGCAATGAGATTGCAATTTAGCTCGAATCAAGTTGATCGGAGGTTCCTCAGGGCTGTTTCAGTGAGAAAACCTGTTTCGCAACAGTTGTTTCTATAGCTCGAGCCTAACAACCCTTAGACGACAATTTCTCGTATTTCCTCCACCTCTTCACGAGGGAGGGCGTGCAAATTAAACGAATTAGCGACTCACGTGTAATTAGAGATTCACCCAGGTGCTAAGAACGGTCCGCCGATGGACGGTGGACGCGGGAGATTCAAATTGGGATTCGCATGGCCTAACACAAGTGATAGTTTAAGTATTTCTGCGAAGACCGAATTCTAGAACGGGGGTATACGCCGGCATTTGCATTTCAACAAAAACTGGTTGTCCCGAGCATTCGCCAGTCTCTCGACATTCTAAGCGAATCTATATAGGAATATAAAAAAAATAATAATAACGGCCAAAAGCGCGTGCGTACGTGTGCGAAGACACCACTTTCTCTTCGCGAACGAAAACGTTTATACATAGCTTTAGTTCAATTTTTTTGATGGAACTCTAAAGAAAGTCGAGGCTGGTGATCCGAGGCGTTGAGCGATCTTTCCTCGTCTCGGATATGGAACGAGATATTTATATATACGTATATTATAAACATAAACGCCCGAGCGAAACACTCAAACATACACACAGAGAGAAAAAAGAAAACATGCACAGGAGCGTTATTCGGTTCTACTTGTACATATACGCATAATGTAACGATATTAAGAGGTAGTGTATTTAATCATAGTTGCTCGAAGTAGTATTGTTGCCGTCTCGATGAGGCTTGTCGTTTCGCTGTTTTTTCTCATTGTTATTCACGAGCACCGTGAACGGAAACGAAAGCGTCAT
The DNA here is from genome assembly GCA_028455595.1 of Lasioglossum vierecki. NCBI lineage: Eukaryota > Metazoa > Arthropoda > Insecta > Hymenoptera > Halictidae > Lasioglossum > Lasioglossum vierecki. Next base: position 2,235,378 of record CM052344.1, on the reverse strand, counting down.
CGACACACGGGTGACTGGCTCCGAGAGAAGATAGTTAAGAGATCGGCCACAATGCGCGCAGGGCTTTAGGGTGCGAGAATTCGAGGAGAGCAAAATGGGGCTCGCAATTAACATTGTACTCTATCCCCCGTTGTCTGAGTGCCCGGAGTTAGGTGAAACAAAAATTGTACAGCGCGACTTTCGTTTCTTCTCTCTCTCTCTCTCTTTCTTTCCTTCTCTCCCTCTCTCTCTCTCTCTCTCTTCGTCTCTATTTTTCTCGATCGAGGCTCTAAGTCCTCGACAAGTCTGGAAACATTCGAAGGCTCGTTTATCTCGTCTTTCCAACCCCTAGCTTCTTCTGTTCACCAATAGCTAGCGACTGACAAAGAAAATTCTCGGGACTATAATTGATTTAAATTGTCTAGATCCTCGTTCAACATTTCTTTGTTAGTTCGACGATCCGCGCGAGTCCTGAAACTGAACATTCATTCGCAAGTACAAAACTGTTTAAGGGGTTTCTTAGGAAGCGATTATGCTAGTGCGAGAGAGCAATTAGCTTCTACACATCTTCTTCTATCTTCTTCTTCTTCGTCTATTATATTTCTTTTTTTTTCTATTCGTTTCGGAAAATTATACTCTTAAGTATTTATTGTGCGTTCCGTAGTGGAGTATTTGTAAATTCGTTTACCTTGTTTTTCCTTTGATTCTTGGCTTTATTCGTCGCGTTCTCTTCTCCGGTTACTTTTTTGTTTTTTTTTCATATTTTTTACTTGGATCCGGTGATCATGGAGTTTTAACGAAGAGAATGTGTGCGCGCGCGTACACAGCCGTGTAATTTAAAAAACGATTAGTGTACAAAGTTTCGTATTCGGAATTCTCCTCGTGTGTATATATATATAAACTGCGTTCATTGGTTAATTGTAATCCGTCCATTGTGACGCGGGTTACTCGTTTCGAAACGATCAGCTTTTTAGCGAATTTGTCTGCTTCGATGGAATACCGTACTACTGGGGCAACAGCCTAACTTATCACGATGTACAGGAAATGCAAAAGTTGAGTTGAAAGGTCCGAAAGATTCGCCAAATATTGTGGTGTCAATTATCAATTAATAAATATGATATCCTAATTAGTTCGCAATGAGAAAAAAATATTTCGTACTTTAACACCCCGATTTTGTGGACACAATGTACCGCAAGAGAAGCTGTACAGATCGGTGAACAACTGTTTCCTTTGCTCCTCGGGTTTTTTTTATATATATAATTCTGGAACTTTCGAGTGTTTGGACGCACGAAAAGTTTAGCGATCTGTGATTTAAGAGGACGGTGTGTGTGTGAGGAGAAGAGGCGACAGTGTACATAGAAATTTGGCATTCTGAACACGCGATTTATCACGGGAAATTTTTATTCGATGTTAACCGCTTCGATTATAAGGGCGGAACGTTTTGTTTCTAGATTCGTGGAAACGAGATACCCGCGACACAACGGATACTTTTGGTATTTGGCGTTCGTTTATATGTACCGAGTGACGCGCGTAAAACCGTACCCGAACGCGACACGCAACTTCGTCGACGTTCACCGTCACGATGAAAAAGAGAACAGTATTTTTACCGCACGCTTCTCGGACGAAGGTTTATCGAATTTTCTGTTCTAGATGCTAAACTTTTTCTGAATCTGTTGCTAAAAGTTAAGGTTTATTTTAAACAACAAAATCGCAGACATAATACAGGTAAAATTAAATTGTAAAACGATGTACATTCGTTGCGAGAAATAGGGGTGGGTGAGATTTTAGGGTACGCCCCAAGCTAACATACCAGAGGAGCGTGTGCAAATCGAGATTCGTTATTTTCGAATCCGCCCGGCCATTTTTATTGTTCCCGCTTGACTTTTACTCACTCTTAAGTCCCTGGTAGCCTAATCTCGAGGTTGCGTCTCGCATTCCGAGGGGGGTTTTGCGCGTGCCACCCGGTAGTTTAGCGGATATTTTGTAATAAACCGTGTATACTAGTGTAAGTTACTCTGCGAGGAGCCCGTTCGCAAGGCGGCCGTGTTTATTCGGTAACGGTGTACAGGCTTTCCCGTCCCGCCGCGCGCAAAACGGGCGTCGACCTGTGAAAAACATTGTAAATATTTTTGTAAGATAAATTTAAGTCTGGACACAGTGGAATCCTCTCCGAGATCGTCGAGAAAACGGAGAAAACAAAACGTTTCTTTTGGATGTTGATAAATGAAAGAATATTGTAGAGACGGTAATGCGATTGCTTTTTGCTGCTACAACATAATACAGATACATGCGTACACACAGATATAAACACACACATTGTAGAATGAGAGGAAAAGTACAATAGAGCGTGTGTGTGTGTGCGAGAGAGAGAGAGAGATTATGTACGTACACAGAGACAAAAATAGAAAGACATAACAGACAGACTTCACACAGTCGTGCATTCAGCTTGCAATTAATTATTCGTTGTACAATTCTACCGTATCTGTATAATGACATTCTGATAATAAGCGACGACAAAACGCGTTCTGTTATATTATAATGATTAAAGAAAAAATGTGCAAGAGAAATGGCAAAAGACCCGCGGGGAAAATAGCTAGGTACCGCAATCCTCTAGAATGGTAAACCACGGAATCGAACCGTAAGAACCCGAAACAGAGAGAAAACGCTCGTTAGTACAATAGTTTCAATGTTGTAAATAAAGGAAACCAGATCATAGTGATGATGATGATATATTATTGTATGTACATACATATACATATATATACAAATCTATATATATATAATTATATGTAGGTATATAATTATATATATGAAAGACTCGTCTGAGAAACACATAATTTTTTTTATTTGCAATTCACTGTTAACATGTATGTGCCTAGTTATAGCCACGTTGCATTATCCTACATATTGTATGATAATTTAATTCGTACTACCGATTAATGTATGTGAGAAAATACACACACACAGAGAGAGAGTCACACGCAGGACACATTGAGGACGTACACAGAGCATAAACATATACATATAACATATACGTTTACGCAGAGATCATTACACGGAATATACATACATACACAAGTTCTTCGATATCAAACTCTCCTATATAATTGATAATATATACATATATAATATAATGTGCGTGTATTACGTGGTCTGGTAACGGTATGTGTATTATACTATATGTATATATATTATCGCGTAACGTGTAAAGAGCTCATATTTAGGCATACATGAAAATTTAATAAATCGGAATACATTTTACGAATTAAGTTCCATATTTGCGATTCTCTTACTGGTGCCTGATCTTCTCTTACTCTCTGTCTCTGTATACCTATTCTGATGCATTCACCGTCGATAGAAAACTCATTTCACAAACGACGATTATTATTTCAAATAGTTCGTGAATTTCAAAATTAATGGAAGTACATCATAATTTACAGCAGCGGTTAAAAATACAATAATCTTGTGTTTAGAGTCGTAGTAAAAAATAAAAGTTGGAAACCGCTGCTATTACGGTAGAAAATTGTACAATGACAGTGGTTGTTCGTCAGGATACTCATGATGGCAGTGAATGCGTTAAGTACTCCGTCTGATTTTTTCACGTTTTGTTATATTAGTTCGTACGATTCGTAAATTAAACGCTTTCAACGTTCTCCGCTTCGGAGATTACATCATCGCGTTTATAGTCTATTATCTCGGGCTTATTTTCTCGTCTATGCGCAAAACTGACACGATCTTTTGTTACGTAATTATGGCGCAGGAATTACTTAAAGAGGCCGCCGTTAAGTTGGAGATCAGAATGTTTCCTTTGGAACGAGTTTGAAAATTCAAGGAGAGATATGCATTTATCTGGACAATTTATTGAAATCAGGAGCGCCTATTAATCTCAATATGGCCGCCGATGGCCTCCGTGTGACCTCCGTGGGAATTAATGCTGTGGGTCGGTACGACAGGGTAGCTAATTCGCCAATCAATTCTCCGCATTCAGTTTTGAGCTATAAATCTACATTCAGTTCAATCTCCGTCGTCTCCGATGAATAAAATACATGTTTATGTTTATGTTTCGTTAAAGAGGGAACTGTAGGTCAAAGAGATCATCGTACCTCGTGCTGTTTGTTCATTGTTGTATTTCAAAAGTGTTCGCAGGAGACATAATTTTATTTTTCATCGAAAGTAGCACCGTTATCTTAACAAAACAAATTCTGATTACGTCGAGACGCAATGCAAACAATGTCGGTTCATTGTGTACATTATAATCGACTTCCGACTACTTGCTTTCTCGGGAGATTATGGTAGCGATGGGTCAGAGTGACTACAAATTTGTAAAACATTAATGTTTTTTCTAAATACTCCACTTGTTTTTTTTTAGCAATTATTTTTAGTAGGGGGAAGTGTTAGGCTCTATTAAAGAAATGTAGATATACATAAAGGTAGCTGTCTTAGTTATGTGGCGACATTTCCTCCGATAAATGTAATTAATCTTTTGTATTTATATGTATAATATATCCATGTATATTATCAGTTTTTTACCTGAACGATCCAGTTTTTATTTTAAATACTTCGAGGTACAGAAATACGACGCGATGCATAGACCAATTTCCTGAACCATTTTGAAACGGTGAATTTGCTCACTGTTATCTTAATTCGTCATCTCGATTGAATCAGTTATTTTTTTCAAATATATCAATCAGCTCGCATTAAAATTAAAATTACGTTACGACTTCGTTTAATGATACGAATAAAAAATATTCAATTTTCTTTTCCATACCTCATTTCAGTATTTAAAGCAGAGAAAAATTAATAATTACAATATTTGTAGTATAAAATCGCAGACAATTTTTTTATAGTGATGTATGTATACAAATTAACTAATTATTTCATCGCAGCTTGTTTCAACTGAGGTAGAAAGTTTCTATTTTGCAGCCCTAAATAGTGCGGAGTGTCTAGGTGTACGAAGGGTTGCGTCCTCGTGCGTCGCGACGCGCACAGTGGGGCATTTGTCCGATTTCAACGGTCAAAATTCAATTTTTAAAATTTTACATAAATCGTAAAATTTTTGTGGCTTGAGTTAGTTGAATGTCTGAGTGACAATCTCCCACCATTCGTTTTCCCATCATGGTAAAATGAAACATTAGCAAATTTCGAATTGGCTGTGGTCGCTGAAATCGAGCGAATAACCCCACTGTGACGACGCTACGATTCGAACGGAGCGCGCGCTTTCGTTCGCGGCGTTTCGATTGATCCTCCGTGTACCACGTGACCTGGGATAATCGCCGGCAATTGGCGAAGGCATGTTGGTCGCCGGGCGTCTGCTGTGACAGTCGAACGAGCGGCGTCCAACGCAACCGTCACGCAATGTCTCCGTCGTCCCAGGCTCAGCTGGACGCAACAGCTGTAGAAAATTTCCGCGAATACCTCCGCATACCATCGGTCCAGCCGAACATCAACTACGGTGAGCAACCATAATTCCTTCCCTTTAAGCAAACCATTGTATAATTCCCAAAACAGTTTGAACCCGGCTGACAAATTCCTCCTTTCGTTGGAAACACGCGCACCGAGTGCACGCTTACCCACGAGAACGGGGTCGCTATTCGTTTCCGCATTAATCAAATTACCACGTCCGATTCAACCAGAATTTCTCTGCTCGTTTATCAGGGAATTATGCTGGTTCGAAGCGACGCTTAATTGCCGTGTACTTAGGCCTGCAGGCGTCAGGAATATTCGCAGCGTCTTCGACGCTATCCAGCCATTGCCATGCCCCACCCTGCGTGCCAATTTGTTTTCTATTTTTCTTTTCCAACCCTTTTTTCTGTGCGTCTTCGATTACGAGAGTCGCAACGGACACGAGTCCACCCGGTTATGTCGAGTTACCGTGTTTAAAAATTCGAGATTTTCATGGATCGGATACGGAAACTCCGGACGACTCGTTGGTGACCTAAATTACAGGTACAGTGGGTCACCGTTGCCGTCCGGACGCTCGCGGACGCGGTTTGTTGAGGTTTCCTCCTGGTGCGTTGATTGGGCTTTTATTAGATTTTACTGTCGTGGGGTGATTTTTCGCTTAACGTTGTACTGCACAAGTGCATTGTTGTAGTTGTAGCTTTGGTACAGCTGCACTTGTAGTACAGTTAGATTTTTAGTAGAATCGCGCGATCGCGGAACTTGAAATTTGGCAAACATTTCGTTTGCATTAAGGTGAGTATAAAAGTGGATAAAAATTTATACGTGTCAGAGTAATGAAAAGTTATTTGCACGGTGGACTGCAAGGAACTAACGGTTAATAAGATTTCTGAAATCTAAAATTATCAGTTGATAAGATTGGTTCCACAAAAATTCTGACAATGATAAGATAAAATGGCTCCTCAGAAGAACAATATGTGGGGATCAGTTAAAGCCTTCTTATCTCTTATCAATATTTATGACAGCAATCTGCATTTTTGTGTCTGATTTGCATAGTTAAATGATTTGCCACCGTTCGTCTTAATATAGTATATTGCCCTGTCCATCTAGACTAATTATTTTCCATGGAGTGTCTACGATCTGATTTGAAATTGTTGTTTCTTAAATATATATTTATATACTAATCTAGTGTTTATTTTCTTACAGATGAGTGCGTTAAGTTCTTGCAAAAACAGGCCAAATCCTTGGACCTGCCTCTCAAGATCTACTATACCCATCCTAATAAACCAATTGTGGTTCTCACATGGGTAGGCACCGATCCGTCCAAGCCATCGATCCTACTAAACAGCCACATGGACGTGGTGCCAGTTTTCGAGGTAAATTACAATTTAATTACTTCGCGAATTGCAATTACAAAGTAATTCAATTACATAGTACATTCAATTATTTTATAATTCGAAATTCAATCACTGCATTCAATTAAATGAGAATGTAATTCGTTCTTACAATTACAAAGTACATTATATATAAGAAGAATATGCGATGGAGAAAGAAAAAGATTAGTATCAACAATGAACATGGTATTATTCATAAATTGATATGGTGCAATGAAAAAATAAATTTGTTCATTAGGTTCGTTTCAGAAGAGAAATATAAATGGTAGAAAGTCATAGGCCATAGAATAAAATTGCAATTACAAAGACTATAGTACAAAATGCGTTCCTAACTCATCTAACATTTCCAGGACAAATGGACCTATCCTCCATTCAGCGCCCACATGGACGAAAAAGGCAACATCTTCGCCCGTGGCAGCCAGGACATGAAGTGTGTCGGTATACAATACCTGGAAGCCGTGCGTCGTTTGAAACAAAACGGCCAGCGTCTCAAAAGTACGGTCCACATCTCGTTCGTACCCGATGAAGAGATCGGCGGAGTTCTCGGGATGAAAGATTTCGTTCACACGAAAGACTTCATATCTTTGAACGTTGGCTTCGCCTTGGACGAGGGTGTAGCTTGTCCAGAAGAATATTTCTACATGTTCTACGGCGAGAGATCTATATGGCACGTCGAGGTAGAATGCAATGGCACCCCTGGTCATGGATCCCTTTTGCTAGATAACACTGCAGGCGAGAAAATCAGAAAGATCATCGATCGCTTCATGGACCTGAGGGCTAAGGAGAAGGCCAAGCTGGCAAACCCGAAATTTCAGATCGGTGATGTTACGACTATTAACTTGACGCAGCTGAAGGTATGTGTTTCCTTGAAGCATGTCTAACAATCGTGTTGCTCACCTTGACATTATTGTTCTTCTTGTTGTATGTCTGTGCGATCAGGATTGTGCTGTGGAGTAAGTATGTCGATAGCTTGAAGTGTATATGTGTCCACAAGGTGTCTCAAGGATGATACATAGGATGATTTTACACGTACATTGAGAACTGAGTCTAAAATGTGGAAAGAACATTTTTCAAACATGTCGTGTCGATTCGGATTTGAATCATTGTATTTGAGGCCACGTCTGCTATTAAAAATGTTTAATAGTAGAGGAATAGAAAGGTGGTGTTTCGTCCATTTTTCACTGAACTTACTATCCGTGGGACACCCTGTATATGCCTTTCAAATATGTAAACATACCGAAAGACATTCCAACCATGATGTTTCCACGCGTACCAAAACATTATTGTGCTTCTCCATCCAAGTCTCTGTGCTATTGAAGGATCGTAAACTGTCGCTAACGTTTGTAAACAATTTTCGTTTCAGGGCGGCGTACAAACGAACGTGGTACCGACCTCGCTGACAGCGATCTTCGATATCCGTTTAGATCCTTCGGTAGATCACGATGAGTTCGAAGCCATGATCAAGAAATGGTGCCAGGAAGCAGGGGAAGGTGTAAACTACTCGTTCCAGCAGAAGAATCCCAGAATCGAAAACACGAAGCTGGACAACACCAATCCTTATTGGCTTGTTTTCAAGAAGATATGCGATGATTTGGGAATCACTTTGCAGTTGGGAATCTTTCCGGGTGGGACTGACAGTCGCTATCTGCGAGAGGTACGATCGGAAAGTATTTGTTTATTATCTGACTACCGAGTTCTTTTACCTCGAGCCAAATCTGTGCTTTAGAAAATTGTTCTGCGTGTAAAAGAAGAAATAATAAATTGATTTTTACGGCGCACAGGTTCTTCGACCCTTTGCTTCATAAAACCGTTGGTTTTTCGTTTCTTTTTGCTTTTTAACACTGAATTAAACTTGAACGACGCAATTATATATTCTTGAAAATGGTCTTAAACTAGACCAAAACGTTGAAAAAAGTTATATTAGTTTGCAAAACTGCTTAATAACATAGGATCGAAGATGTGCGCCGTAAATAACAATTTATTATTTAAAATTGTCGATCGAGATCAAAGAAAACATTTGTAAAAGAAAATACGTTTAAATAAGATTTCTCCTTATTTGTTCGACAGGTCGGAATCCCTGCCATCGGTTTCTCGCCGATGAACAAGACGAAGATCCTGCTGCACGATCACGACGAGCATCTGAACAAAGATATATTCCTGAAAGGGATCGAGATGTACATGAAAATAATACCGGCGGTGAGCAACGTTTAATCGAAAAAGAAAACGGTGTCGAGGCAACGAACCAAAGCTACCAGAGAACAATAATATAGAATATATGAAATAACAGATAAGGGATGCACAGCGAAAGTATCGTCGTCGGAGAGCAATGAATTAGTAACGACGTTGAACGCGAACGTCGCGGACTGTGTCCATTTCCATATATTGTTTAAGAATTGTTGTACAAACTTCACAGTTTATAATCGTTATAACCGTGCGCACCATTTAAAACTATTCGCGAAGATCAAAGGGAAAACGTGCAATAATATGATCACGGATAACGGATAAGGAGATAAGCATCAATGGGACCAAATCCGAGAAGAAAAGGTATTCGGAGCATTCGAAAGAGTAACGAATTTCAATTATCTCGATGAAACGGTCAAACCAGATTCAAGTGCCATGCAAAATCGCAAGATTGTTATAACATCTACGTTAAGCCCATGTAATTGTTTATTTTTTAAATCATATATATATAGTTTATGGTAAACAACCGTAGGGGAATAAACCTGACGGTTTACATATATATTTTTTTTTCAAAGTTCACCAAATACATATTAATTCGTAAAAAAGAAAAAGAGGAAGTAGCCTCGTGGAGCACGTCTATTGACCTCGGTGGTGTTGAGAGTCCACGGTTCCGTGCGAATAACTGCAAAGAAAAAAAAAAGTCGTCATCCCGATCGAATTTCCGCTCGATCGCATCTGGGAAACGTTGAACGGAAGGTGAGACCGTCTTGTGTACATTTTCTCGCGCCAAATCGTCGAAATCGCGTGTGTGCATTCCCGCCATTATCGTAGTGGTTCATTCTTAAACGAGAATGACCGACTCCCCTCTACTCGACAAATGGACTCGTCCAAGGCGTAGGATCCTTTCCGACAACAAATCCCGACGGCCCCGTATCAAACTTACAGTCGATTCTCCTCGCAATCGATCGGGAAAAATCCGTTCTATTTTTTAACATTACTTTCCCGACAAAACAAATCGTCGGAACTCTGTAACTTGCAATATTCTCTCGTTTAATTCGGGTTCGGCCATTTTGTTAGTGGGGAAGGTTAGGAGAAAACACGGGGCGGTTTCTGTCAATCGTGAACGGACGAGCGAGCTCGTTGCACGTTCTGCTGATCGTTCCTTCCGCGAATCGATCTACGGTTGATCAGTATCGAGTTAGAAAATATCGTGGACGAGTTTCGATCTCTGTAAAAAGACCGGGGTAGTAAAGCGTCCCTTTGGTCGGCCATGTGCATTAGCGGATCCGTTTGAAGTGTCCTCGCGTTGATCCAATCGCGTGTCGACCGGCCAAACCACGTGACCGCGGTCGTCCAATCGGCTCGGAGGGATTTGAAATCGTGCGTGGTCTTTGTTCACGAGCCAGGCCGTGTCAACGTTGCCTCAGTTCCGTAAAGGGGGCCCCGTGTCGGTGTCCGTTTCATGCATGGTCGCTGCCAAAAATCCGCGCGACTCCCTTAGTGAATATATGTGTGAGAGTGGTGTTTCGCAGCGAGGACGACGTGCTCCAGGGATCGTCGAACACACGGTAAGTCTGCTAGACAATCGCACGGCTTTGTTTCCGCCGGAATACCTGCAAAATCCACGAGCGTGTGGTTCACGAGAAAAAAACATTTCGCGATTCGCCGGCCCCTACAGAAACTCTGTCACGATGTACACACGCAGAGAGAGAGAGAGAGAGAGGGCGGGATGAATGCTTCTTTTTATTTTTCGTTTGTTCTCTGTGTGTTTTGTTCGCGCTTTTTCTTCTGTTCACGATCCCGGTCGTCATACGCGACTCTTACGTCGGTTTGTTTATTTACTCTATCCCGTTCACTCTTCTCTCGCTCTCTTAATGTATATATATATCTGTCTCGCTCTCTATTTGTGCGTGTACGTGTGTGTGTGTGTCTGTGACAGATTATAGTTTTTATCCTTTTTCGTTAGGGTTCGCGGGAGAGTTACTCCTTCTCGCTCGTCTGCCCCTGCGCGTTACCGGTCTCTACGTGCGGATTTATTGGCTCACGTTACGCGTTTTGCCGCGCCACACAGCGAGCGCGATTATGCTAGCCGTGTACGCGAAAATAAACAGACGGATCCCGATGAGACTCAATGAGTGATTCATCGACGACTTTCGGCGGGAAATGCGCCACGTACAGAAAGTCTGTTGGTTTTCGGTGGTATTTTACAGAGGATTGGACGGTTTTTTTGGGGAGATGGATTGGGTGGATTAATTGATGGTTTACCGGGAGATAGGTTCGAATAAATAGCTATCGATTTCCGGTTGCACGACCGATCGAAATTCCACGGTTTACCGCCTCCGGCAGACGACACTGCGTTTTCTGGTAATCAACCAGGGTCTGGCGAGTTGCAATTAACGAGGGGAGCGGAATTGTTTTCTTTATTGAAATTGTTGGGTAACGTGGCTTGTTCTGTTCGAACACATTTATTTCACGGTTAAATGTGGAGACCAGTTTCGTTTTGTACAACGATCCGGTAATCTTCGGTGAATTTTAATCGTATTATTTATTTAGCCTCGCTCCTACCGTTCGCCTTATAACAGCGGATTCGACTGAAACAAAATTCTATTTCCCTGTTATCGATTTTTAATTAGTCTTCGGGCTCGTTGCAACCGACGATTTTACTTGCCTCGTGGAATATTATAAACGATGAGAGAATAAACGTGCCTGTAAGTAGGAAAGTCATGGCTGAGTCATACAATATTTCTTGTTTCGAGAAAAGGATATTAACGCTAAATGAGTTCCGTGTAATGTTGAAATAATTACTGTCTAACGGTTTTTTTTACAACATTGTAGAAATTACATTAAATCGATTTAGTTTACAATTTTTGACCACGTTCACAATTATGGGCACGAATAATTAATTGAATATTTAAAAATTATTTGAGGAAGCTCGGAATTGTTTTCTACGGTATTTATGTTCTCGCATAAAGACCCACAATGATCAGGGATAAGCACGGATTATTTAAAATGACGGAACTTCCGAATTGTTCAGGCACTCGAAGGGCCTAACGGGACACGGTTTACGGGATTGCAGCGATTGGAACTACTGCATTTTACAGTGGAATTTTGTCTGAAATTACCCGGGCCGAAATAGCCGTAGGTAATCGATAGCGTAGAGAGGGGGTAGGGAGAAGGAAGAAGGGGTGGAGGAGATAATTAAAGGAGCCCATTTTCAACGGGGATTAGGATCTACGGGAACCGTACCGTCGGCCGGTTGGACCGGTACGGAAAATCGGATTCTACTTGGGATTTTCGTGTACCTACTACGATGACCAATCGAATGAACCTTGTGAAGGGAAGATTTATCGGTTTTCCTGCCTGCCACTTCCCCAGAAGGACGTTTTTCGAAAATGTTGCGAATAACGAGCGGTAAGGGTGGGGGGAGCCATTGGGGACCCTCGAGCACTTTCAAGCATCACCGCCATGAAAGCTATTGACCGTGGGAACTTTCTGGGAACTCTACCCCTCGCCATATGCCCACCGCAGGAAATATTTTACGGGCTCCGGCAAAATCAAAGCCGGACAAATTTTACTGCCTACGAAAATATTCGTGTTTCCTGTTTCCACGTTCAGCCATTTCACCCTTTCTAATGTACGCTTTCTTCCATTCAATTTTATTATCGTTATTTTTAACACGTTTTTATTAGCTCGCTTTCTTGTTTGTTTGTTGTTGAAAAATTATTTTATACTTTTTAGCCCGTTTTTAAAAATGTGGTATTTTTTTAGTATTTTATAGAGTATTTGAATGAATATTTTCGTTCGCAATTTTGCATTTTCACTGAACTCTAAAACATTTTTTTTAAACCTATCTTTTAATCAGTAAAAGAATATTGTATACTGGGTGTACACTTTTAAGACGTTGTTAAAAATTGTCTGAGGGGTGTCGCTTTCGAAATGGAACCGGAAGCGAATTATGTTAATATTGATATTCAGGGATAATTATTTACTCGTTACGTGGGACGAACCAACCATCCAGAATTCCTTATTCAGTTTCTCTCTCTCGCGTTCTCTTTCTTGCGAGAAGAAAAATAGCTGTTCAGTGTGAATCGATCCTGTGTTCGGCCAGTGGCCCTTTTGTGCTCGTAGTATTTTTTTCTCCTTCTTTCTCTGGCGATGTGATTGTCGGGGTTCCAGGAAACACAATAATTGTACATTTTGAGGTTGCCCGTTCTCGTTTCTCAAGCGGATACCCTGTCTCGCCGTGGGAAACGCGGTTTCTCGCAATTTCAATTTTTTTTTTTGCAACATTTTGCTTCGTCGAGAAACTCGAAATTTTATCGAATCTACAGGAAAACGATTTTATCGCAATGATAAACGCAAATTTTGCTTCACAACAAAATATTATTGCAACGATGTGTACATATTTTTTTGGAAAAATTTCTCTAATTTGCATGAATAAGTTGAGGAACAATGGGTTGTTGTTGCGGCAACAATAGATGCTGAACTTAGAATCTTGGCTGGGTCGTTCGCTCCTCCTCTTTTTTCGTTTATCAAGGAATTGTTCGAGAGAGGCGAGCATTTAATTCGCACAATTGTTCCGTAACGAATGCCCCGGCGAGAGAAGTGTGTCTCTCTCGGACGAGTTAGAAAGTCGCTTTGGAAGATGTGGAAAGAGAGCCGTAAAAAAAAGTTCGTAAATTACGCTCTCATGCGGCGCTTACAGTTCGCTCTCTCGCGAGAGCATACCGTCTCCGCACTGTCAGCGGCGATTGAAATTTCGTTGCGCAAACGACACGCGACCGTTTGACATTGTTACGAAATGGAAACTCCCTTCTCATTACCGCCTTTTAATTAAACAACAATTTTCTTCGTCGTTCGGATGAATGAAAAATATTCGAACAGCTGTTTCGTAACTGATTTCAAAAATGTTCCAACATACCAGAAGAAGAACATTCGAAATCATTATTATTAGGGACGTTCCTGAGGGCCTCTTTGGGACTTGCCCCGGGCCCTTTCCGATTACGACATTGTCCAGAGTTCCCGAGCCCAACCGAGACCTAACCCTTGAATTTTGCTTGATGGCCAGATTCAGTGGCGCCCCATTGGGTGGCGAGGGCAGGGGCCAAGTTCTCCTCCAAGAAAAAGAAATAAAACCCTGGAAAATTAGCTAAAATATTAAAAAGCGATTCAAACTTTTTTTTTAATATTTAAGTGTACATGCAATATTTATTTTATATTAAGTAACGGGATAGTGAGCGGGAAAGTGAAAATTGTACAGGGGTGGTGTAGAAAAGTTTTGGCTACCATGTACTTGTTCGAGGCTAGACAGTGGACAAAAACGCGGGACAAAAATCCCATAAAACTTGCCACGCGACCCGATAATCGACTGCCAAAAAGCCCTCTAAATTTGCTCCGCTAGCGAAAACTTCTCCGCGTTATTATCCCCGTGTAACTTCCCGGCAGCCAGCTGCCAGGATCAGTCGATTTCATTGTGAGGAGGGGCCGTGGGCCGTTCCCGCACCCTTCTCGCCGATGGATAATGGAAATTCGACCTTCAACTCGGAACTTCCTAGTCCAGGAAACTTTGAGTATCCCTCTACCGGAGACCGGCAGAAACCATTTCTAAAATTACTTTGTTATTAAAACTAAAAGTAGCGATCGCTCAACAGAATTAGCGCAAGCGTATTGCTTTGCAACAATAGAAAATTGAGTTTTCTGAACGGTACGGGCTTTGTACAATTTTTTTTATTACAGTATGTACAATTTTACATATTTGAAGGATCTAATTGTAGGTTTAGGATTTATGGTAGTACAGTTAAAATAATAGAAAAAGTCTGAGAGTTTAAAAACGATTGAAAAGAGCGATTGCACTCACCCAGGAGTTTGTATAGTTTCTAAAGGTCCTTGGGTTTCGAGGATATACCTGGAAAGTCGGGTTTAGCCAGCGGGGCTCCAAGAAAGTGGAAATTTTCCATCCGGAACGAATATATTCGTCCGGGGGCGGGTTTTTACCTCGGCCTCAGATACAGGTGTAAACCCGGCTGTCCCTTTCTTCAGAAAACTGCCATTACAGTCAGGTAAGAAGCGCCACGGCGGCGGAAGTCTTTCTCGACATAGGTAGCTACGAAATTTTAACGACCCGCTCAATTGCTCCGGGCCCAATACTTCCTGCACAATTTATGCCCCTGTCCCCTCTGTTTTCTCGAACGAACAGACGACTACAGAAAATTAAACAAATACTAATTCTATTCGGGCACGAAACAAAATTTTCGATATCGAAACAGCTATAACTTTTTGAAAAAAGTCCCACTACGACGTAACTTGGCTCGTTTTAAACGGCGAAGTTACTTTCAGCACCTTGAAGGATTTTCGGTAATTATATAGAGAAAGTGTATTCTGCGTATTCCGATTTTGATGAAATTTTTTTAACATGTAATGAACAACTTTTTCCTTTTCCAATATAAGGGGGTCAATACTGTATTTAATTTTTCGTATTCCTGCACGTATTAGCAATAGTTTTTTCAAATATCTCAAAAACTAAAAGCGACCCGCCTATATTGGAAAAGGAAAAAATTGTTCAAAATGTCGAAATCTATAACCTATTAAAATTTTATTAAAATCGGAGCACGCAGATTTTTTCTATATATTTATTTTCTTTGAAAAAATTTATTCGCTGAGGAAAGAGCGTTTAAGTTTGCCGAGAAACATTTCACATAAATTCATCGTCGGTCACCGGTAATCGTCGGGCGAATCCCAAGTGTTAAACATCTGGGGGGGGGGGGGATTAAGAATTCTCTGTTTGCGGAGTAGGTAGCGTTACGGTCACGGGCCTGTGATCGTTCCAGGAGACTTCACCGAAAGTTTCGATGCAGCGAGGGACGTTGCAGCGTGTAAAACATGCATACGTCGAACTACGACGGTTTCACGGTCGTGAAAACACGAGGTACATCGCGCGACGCATCTTTTCCCATGGTGCCTTACCGGCCACACTTCCTCTAGAGGGATACACTTCCGCCGATAATGTTCGTTAACCTGGACTCCGGAGAGAAACAGAGCAAGAGACTCCTTCAACTTGGCAGACAGAGAGAGAGAGAGAGAAACACTGTACTTTTTTCTTGCCCGTTGTATGCAAATAGGTTTCTGTATCTCTCCGACTGGAAAATAATCGGACAATGATGTGCCTGAACTTATTTCGAAGCGCAAAATCTCTGCTTTCGACGACACCAAGCAGATTTTTTTCCACAAAAGAAGTAACTAAAAATTTGAAAATAACACCTTCTGAAAATTCTTCAAATTCGAATGCGTCCAGAGAGGAGAAAAATTTTTTTCCGGAAGAAAGCTAGGTGGGATTTGTAGATTGAAGTCTCCTCTTTCGAACGAGTCCAAAAATATTCATCTACGATTTTTTTCTTGCCATTTTATCACGTATCAAACGAACAGTGCCAGAAGAAAGATGAATTTGTAATTAGTCAAAAAAGATTGATCTTTGATCAACAATGCAACTAGATTTATTTTACAAGGTAAAATGTCCATTTTTGATGTACCCGGAGTCATGCTCCAGGATAAAATTTCTTTCCACCACAAAATGAGCTAGAAGGTGGTTATGCAAAAGGTGAGACGCAAATCGGTTTACGTGTGTACACGTCGAGGCGGTTCGATCGCGTTTCCCTTGCTTTTCTCGGAATCCCGGCAATTACAACCACCCACCACCGATCCTACAACAACGAGACTACTCCCGAGCGAATCATAATTCCACTCTGCTGGCAACCTTTAAACCCGTCGTTATACTAATTGATTGCTAGACGATGCTGCTGCAAGAAAAAAGCACTTGTTTCATCCCCCAAGTCGCTGCAGTCTGCTAGAAAGTACTTTTCTGAGAATGTTGTTCAGTCCATAACATTTTATACGTGTACAATTTACTGAAATCTTCAGTGAACCGTCGTCTCACCCATAAATAAACAAATAAAATGTAGCTTTATGTAAAAATAACAAATTTATTTGAAGTTTGCGCGGTTCAAAGCATCTTTATTATTTCAATAATTGTGAAATGTGGCCGGTGGTGGTTCAGTGTTAATCGTCAAAGTGACTATCAAAGTATAAATAAATAAAAATACTAAATCCCGCACGTGCTAAGACATTCTAACGAATAAATAAAAAAAAATTAATCCTGTGTATATATCAGTATAATAAATTAAAAAATTAATCCTATGTATATATCAGTATAATAAATAAAAAAAATTAATCCTGAGTATATATCAGTACATATACACACAGGATTAATTTTTTAAAAATTTATTCGTGAGAATGTCTTAGCACGTGTGGGATTTAGTATTTTTATTACCCAGCAACAAAACGAATAAATAAAAGAATAAACGCTGTTGTATATGTAGTAGCTAAACACCCCCAGACGCATCCTCTAAATATTACGGTCTCCCGAGAAAAGTTCCTGAGGGGTGAAGCGGTATATTTCCGTCCACAAAAACAGACACGTTCTCGAAGTGAACAGCTCGGTCCGAATTTTGTTTGGAAACGGAAAAAGACGTGTATTTGGCCGGGGCACGGAGGCTCAGATGTTTCCATTATTCCCGGGACAGACATTGGTTAAATAACGGCGGTATTATGCAAGTGAATCGGCCAGAGATTTCGTTGGGTGAACAAGCGGAGTCTGCACTCCGGATCTCGCGATGGACCAACCGTGTATAGCCGTGGCTCTCCTACCCCCAAGCTTTTCGCCGAGTATCGATCTGATATCCCAGCCGGCAGTCGACCAATGTTTGCTGCGAGTGCTGCGAGTGTGCACGAGCCCTGTCGCCTCACCAACGAGCCCACACAACGTTGGAAACGCGAACGGTGGGGGCACAACTCGACTCACGGCTGCCGCAAGACCGTTTGAAAATTCAACCGTGTTGTTCTTCCTTCCTGATCCGCTTTATAAGCTCGCCTCGATCGCTAAACACTGCGATATTACCCGACTGCACCTTCGTAGTCGCTTTCCCGAATATACATAAATGCCACGTTGCTCGGACGTTTCGAATTTTTGCAAATTTTTTGGTCTTGAGGATTTTAGGGTGGTAGAACTGCTTGAGGAATTACGGAATTTATTTGGATGTCTTTAGGGTCCGGATTTAAGGGTAGGAATAATTTTGAATAATCTAATCCAGACTGTATAAAAAATCAACCCTGTTGTTCTTCATATCTGGCCCTCTGCATTAGCTTTTCCAAATATATTTTTGCAAATTTTCTGGTCTTGAGGATTTTAGGGTGGCAGCACTACTCGAGGAATTATAGAATTGTATTTGGATGTCTTTGCACTTTGTGTCCGGATTTAAGGGATGGAATAATTATTAAAAATTCCTTGTATCACTCGATACGATGTAAAACAACGCAGCGGAATGTGTACGCCATAGCACAGCGCATTTAGGTGCATATGTCATGCGGTATCGTGTGTATAGAACACATGGTGGTAAACCGTAGAGTAGGAGAATCGAACGCGGGAACGTTGCGTACACGTGGACGCGAGTCACTGGTAAATTGGCGCGAAAAAAAAGTCTTCTCTTAATCTTATTCAATCTTTTTGTAATATTCAAATATACATGCAATATTTATTTTACACTAAGTAACAAATATTTCTTTTTAAATATGCAGGACAATATCTTTATTTCATGTTATTAAAAAGAATATTTTTTTCTCATTACAAAATAGATTTTTATTTAGTATTAGAAATAGAATACTTTTTCCTAATATACAGGTAATCTTTATACTCTTGTACATGCATACAATATTCAGATTCAATATTTTTCTCATATGAAAAAATGTGGCTTAAAAAATATTTTTCCAATATTTGAAAAAAATATCTATCTGATATTCTTGTACTACCAGGGTGGTTTGATTTACATTTTTGGGATCAGAATTTAACCATGTGCTGTATAATGACTATAGTGATCGCTTGAGGTCAAAAATGAAGGAACAATAACCATTTTAAAAGAATGTTTTTTTTTCAATGGCCGGGGGAACTCGAAATGACGCGAGTCCGCGGGATCGAATTTAAGCGGTCTCTATTCGCGCCATTTTGCTTTCACCCGGAGAATCGAGTCCGCTTCTTGCAAAAATTTCACGTGTTCCCGACGCGCGGCACGCAATCCAACGTTCGACAAAGCAGCGTTTCTCCGCACACGGCCAAGAAGTTCCGCGAGAGCTACAAGTTGTTGCGTGTCGCACAACGGGGAAACAAGATCGATCCTCGATCTCAATTAGATTCGTACCCGATTAAGGACACGCGGCACCCTGCGCGAACATTGAAAGGCAAATGGCAGCGGGGTAATTGCGAGCGAAGGATACCGCGCGGTGATTACGGTAAAAAAAAAAAACAAATCTGGCCAGTGGCGCACCCAGGACTTAATCTTATGGGGTATGAGTGTAATACAATTTAAATGTGAGGTCGACCAACCTGTAAATATATTATTTGGTTCTCAGAATATCCAAAAAGTGTAGTAAATTTCTTTCTTATATTTCTTATTTTTTATTAACAAAAATCAACTAGCAATTCTCTCGATACAATTTTATACACCTTTCATGAAAATTTAAAAATTCCAAAATATAAATTCAATGTTTAAATAACATAAAAAATTAGATATTTTTTGCATAATTAAAAAAAATTGTTATTTAATATAAAATAAATATTGTATGTACATTTGAATATTAAAAAAAGATTGAATCGCTTTTTAATATTATATGAATGCGTATACAATATTTTGTGTTACTAGGGTAGTCTATTTTCGGCAGATATTTTTCAGGAGCGTACGAGGGTTAAGTCGACGGTTTTGTTTTGAATGGAAAGTCAGCGGGCTGCGTACCGCGTGGAGGAAGTGAGAGCGTAGAATAATTCGTTTCCTAAGAAGCGAGAGGGAAGTCGACGGCGGTGAAATGGCCACGATAACTTACACGTGTGTTTCGTGTCCGGTCAGCGTGTTTTCGTAACCGAACTGGCCCGGACGCATCCGTAATCGTGTCAACCGGTGTCCGTGAACGGGCCACAGGGCTCTCTCGTAGATCGTCGTTATCGGCGGACGGCCAACAAAAGTCCATTTATTAGACGAACACGATTCACGTTCGATTCACTTCATAAGCCGTGTTCAGTGCGATTCAACAGAACCGGTTCTCCGGCTGCGATCGCAAAGAAACCCTGCGTTTTAAGCGCACACGCGAACACAACCGCGATTGCCCCGGCCTCGTCGTTCCCTGCGTTTTCATAAACAATCGTTCTCCATCCCCGTATGCGAAAACACTAAAATGGGATCAAGAAAATATTTTGGAAAAAATATATCTTCAGAATTTCATTTTTCACATCGCGTATAAAAATCTTACAAAAATAGGAACAATAGGCTGCATAAAATAATTCACAAACCTTAAAAAAGACAAATCACCATATTCAGGAGAGTCTGCAAAATAATGTTACTAAAAAATGGTCCATATATTTTTCATAGTTGTCGATGCGTTTTCATAAACAATCGTTCTTCATCCCCGTTTAAATAATCCAAATAAAATATTCGTTCTTCCTACAACAAAATAATTTGCAAACCTTAAAAAGACAAATAATAATTGTCTTTTTAATTAAAAAACAAAATAATTCTACTAAAGAATTGTCCATGTATTTTTCATAGTTGGCTTTGTTCATAGCATGATTTAGGCTTGGATAGATAGCCTAAGCAGGGCGTGAAGGTGCACCGCGGTTAAAGGGTTAAAGAGAGGAGCACGGCGTGGTTTTAACGACGTTAGGAGGCGCGTACGCCGCGCTGAAATCGAGCACGATAACTCCGGTATTGTTACAACAATCGACGAGATTTCCCTTTCACCGTGGCTTTCGTAACTGTGTCTGTATGTGTTTGTGAGAGAGCGCGGTGGGCGCAGCTGTGAGCCTCGTGAACACCTGACGAAACGTCCGCGAGACGATCGAGAACTGATAAAATGTGTGCCAACACCGAAACAGGAAGAAATGCTTTCCCATCACCCTGTACGTTTTACCATTTTCAAAATTCTACCCTCAAAATTGCCATAAATACATCACTATACTGTGAGAGATATTTTTTTCAAATATTGATAAAAATATTTCTTAAGCCACATTTTTTCATATGAGAAAAATATTGGATCCAAATATTTTATGCATGTACAATAATAAAGATCATCTGTATATTAGGAAAAAATATTTTACTTTTAATATTAAATAAAAATTCTGTTTTTCATAATGAGAAAAAAACATTTTTTTCATATTATGAAATAAATATTATCTGTATATTAGGAACAAAATATTCTCGATAGAATAGTGTGGGTATCATTTTAATTAACAAAATCTCAGGAATATACTAGCCTCGTAAACAATCGATTAAAATTAAAAAAGTGATGTCACTGAAATTCTTGGTACTTTAAATTTCACTTCTTGATCCTCCATTAGACATGAAAGCAGTTAAACGGTCGAGGAATAAAAAGTAAAGGTTACGGGGACGTATCAGGGTCGTGTTGTAGACAAGTGAAAAATGATTTTTGCCGTAGGGTGTAGCGAAAATAATGACGGTAGGAAGGCGGAGCAGGTTCGTCAGAAGTCATGAAGAGATCGGATTGGATAGTTTAAACCTGTATCAAAAATCTTGGGGCACGGTTCTCGACTAGGAATAGAGAAGGTGGCCTCTAGGGGGAACCTTTTATGACCTGCGAAGGATTTCAGGTTGAATAGCTTCAGGGTCTAAGGATCGTCTGTCGCTCGAGGACCCTTCTTGGAACTCGAGCTTGAAGAGCCAACCAACGAGAAAGATTATCCTGTTGCATGAACCAGATACAATTTTCGGGGCCTGCCTTTCCCTGCTAATGGCCACCTGCAGCGATCAACGAATTTATCTTTTCGACCGTGACATCAACGAAAATCCTGCTAGCAATTTTCTGAATAAAACTTTATACTCCTTGGATGAAAATTTCAAAAAATATAACACAAATTAATTGCGAGGTTGGCCAACCTGTAAATATATTATTTGGTTCTCGGAAGATCCAAAAATTGTTGTAAAACTTTTTCTGGGTTGATAGGATTAATTCAAGTGGTATCAACAAAAATCAACTAACAATTCTTTCGATACAATTTTATACTCCTTCCATGAATTATTTTTCGATTTTCAGAAGATCCAAAAATTTTTATACATTTTTTTTCTAGGTTGATAGGATTAATGTAGAGTTTCCCGCGCTTTTCGAGACGTGTTCGCGCGTGACAGGGCGTTTCGGAGTTCCTGCGAGGATTAGTGTGGATTTTGAGATGTGTTTTTGGGACGACAGGACGACCACCGGTCGGCGAGTCGTTCTCAGAGAAAACGGCCGAGTGGAACGACCATTCGATACTCTGCGATATTATTACGAGCACAGGCGGACATTCTTTTTCAAGGTCTGCTCGTCGTGTCCCTCGGTCAAGTTTTCGCGCGAAGACATTGAGGAACGGTCAGGGCCGTCGCAAGAAACTCGCCGATCCCGATGAACAATTTCGACCCTTTTATAGACGGTAATCTTAAACACAATTTTTCTCCTTAAACATCGTTAATTGAAAGAATGCTGAAAAACTTTGCTGAAAAAACAATAGTATTATAGATTTGAATAGGCCAGCAGTTTTATTCTTCGGTGAACCTAATCTCACCCCTAGTTTGACACAGTTTGGCGTGGTTTGAGGGCTGACCCAGTTCCTTTCGGATTTTGCTGCCTCATTAAAATACAACTGCTATAGAAACCAGCGCATAACGAGTCACACGTCACCCTTTACTCGTTACACAGCAGTGGAGCATAAAATTGCATCATAAAAATAATGTTTATTAAATTCAATAATTTGTCGACCATTTTAAAAACATTTCCGAGTCACTTGTCTGCAACAAGTACTTTATAATACTACCACTGCTTCCTAAAAACAATTGTAACATTTTCTAGGAGTTATACAATCCATACAGTCCTCCAAAAAATTTTTTAGTTACTTTTGCTGGGGAATGGTAGGTCGTAGCAGATCAGGAATGGTTGCTAATGTTATTGGCGCAGCGTCGCGACAATATGAAGAGATCATGCGTATTTGCTCGTCCCGTTTCACTGGCTAATCGGTCTTTCACCCGCGGAGACCTCGACGAATAACAACCTTGGGTCCTTGGCCGCTTTATTTTCGTCTGTTTTCGAGTCTGGCGTCGCGGTCGCCTCTAAAACGCTTGATGCACACTCGTCTGCCGCGCCCACGACCCCCGACGTCTGGTTGCATCAAACGTCTGGCCTGTTTTTCCTTCCTGCCTCCACCGACGAGAGCTTCCTTCTGCTCTTTCAGGTTTTTTTCTCTGCTCTCGCTCTCTCTCTCTCACTACACTCGTTTTTTTCCTTTGCCACGAAGCAAGAATTTCCATTCAGAGCGTAATTTATCTCTGGAGCCGCAGGATTTCGGGCGCCATTATTAGAAACGCCAGATGCGAGAACTCCGTTCGGTTAAAGAGGAATCCGATGCAGATGCCGGCTAATCGTATGGCGGCCATTCAGTGCTCCGGTTATGCCAATCAATGAGACTTGTCGCGTAGTAATTCGTTCGGTGCGACCATACATCTGCCTCGGTTATCATTTTTTAAATTATCTTGAATCCATCCAGTCATTAATTTGATTGGTCCACAATTTTTCCGTATAGTAAATTGAATTTATTTAGAGTATAATTTGGCAGCAATACACGAGCTTCGATAATCACTATTTTTTAAATATTGATATTTAAATTCATTCAAACATTACCCCATTTTATTCAACATACCAGTCTTGTTTATTGTGTAGTTTATTTTTTAGCATACTTAATTTAGGAGCTACTATACACGAACTTCAATGCTTCACTATTTTTTAAATATTGATATTTAAGTTCATTCAAACATTACCCCAGTTTATTCATCATTCCAGTCTTGTTTATTTAATAGTTTATTTTTTTAACGCGATGAGAACTGTAGTTTCCTGGTTGCCACGAGCAACATCGCGGTACTGGCCGCATAAAAAAGTTAAATGTGTCGCTGATCGGCCGAGCTTGATATTATATTCATTATCGTGGGAATCGCCGCGTAAAGTATAGTAGTAGACTTTTCACGACGTGAACGAGGTAATTGGAGACGGTCGTTACGCTTCGATCGCGTCGTGTATCCATTGCAATTATCAGTCCGTGAAAATTGCACTCGGTTGCAGCGGGTTGCGATTCATGCGGCGACTTTCGACCAGCGATTCAAGATCATTGGTCCCATTAACCGTGGTTTGCCGAGTATAGTTGTACATAGGGAAACGTGTCGTAACAGCATCGTTACTTTTTAACAGATGGTTTCTGCGCACTTTCACAATCCCTCGTAGCTACAACTATAATGTTCCTTCGAGTACCACCTGAAAATTCAGTATAGTTGAAGTACATTGATATAGTTGTTGTATAGTTTGTATAACCCCAAAAACATGATGCTAATGCAGTTGTATGATATAGTTGAATATAGTTGTGAATATAGTAGTTCCCCTAAACAATTATAACGCAATTGATATAGTTGTTTTAAAATTTGTTTGCTTCATAATTTTTACAATATGATCCCAAAACCATGATGCTGGTATAGTTGTAAGATATAGTTGAGTATAGTGGAATATATTTCTACATAGTTGTGAATATAGTAGTTCCCCTAAACAATTATAACGCAATTGATATAGTTGTTTCAAAATTTGTTTGCTTCATAATTTTTACAATATGATCCCAAAACCATGATGCTGGTATAGTTGTAAGATATAGTTGAGTATAGTGGAATATATTTCTACATACTTGTGAATATAGTAGTTCCCCTATAACTAAATATAACCAGACTTGAAGAACAGGGATGCTACAGGAATATCGTAAATTATAGTAGCGGTACATTTTCACGTTAGTATAGCAAGTGATATTTCCGTTATAGTTGATCTAGTGCGTGGGACGCTGGCATTTCAGAGTACCATACAATAGTTGGGCTCGCCATAGCGATGGAAAGCGGGGGCAGGCCGCCGGTGTGCTCGTCGTAATCGTCGCGAAAAAGAAACCTTGGAAAAGTTTGTTAACCGGGGTTCGAAAAGCTCGAGAGACCGCGATGCATCGTGTGGATGCACCGAGCGATGCATACGCGATTGCATCTGACCGCGGATTCCACGGAGTACTCCGTGTAAACGTGCCTTGTCCATTACTGGCAACGGCAGCATTTACACGACGTTCTTGCGTCTGGTCTTTTCCACTGTTGCTCGCGCGCGCGCGCTTCTTATTAAATGCTAAAACTTAATTGCCTCGTTCTTTTTCCTCTTTCTCTTTATCTTTCGCCGACCGTGGGGTACTTACGTCGGCGAGAAGAGAGGCTTTGTTTGCGAAAGTAACCGACCGGAAAAAGAGCGTAGGCGTCGAAAAGTGTGCGATCGAATAGCTCGACGACCGCCGCGAGGAGCCGCGAAGATCCATCACGCCTAAAAATATCGTTCCGGCATGCGGACTTGAATGTCTCGCGCGCGTAAAGGTTGCTCCACAGGGTCGGTGTGAAGCGGGGTCAGTTCTTTATTACCCTTCTCCTTCTCCCTGCCCCTCTTCCATCTTTTCATTCCCCCATCCAATCCTCAGCAAAGCTAAAAAACATATCTGAAAGATCCAAATATTTTTTTGTAAGCTTATTAACCGAGCTTTAAAATAACCATATTAATTTAATCTCGACTTTGCGCGGTTCATTTAAAAATATCTGCCCTACTAAATATATCTATTTAATAATTCCAGAACAACAAATCTGAAACCGGTCGTTCGACCGGTATTTGCAACGGTTCGGTATTAAAATCGTTGCTCACTATCCTTAGTGGTTTCGTTGATATCTGCTGTACTAAATATGTTATTTAATAATTCACGCTAATTGCGAAACAACATCTGGAACCGGTGTCAGTAGGTTCAGCATGAAAATCGTTGGCTTCTACTTTTCCATTTTGATTTTCCGACGGGATTTCTCTATCGGGAGGGATGAGCGAGTCCCGAGAGTTAATGAGGAGGAAAGGCATAATTAATCGGCGTTTTTCCCTGCTCGGCTAACAGTGGACAATAATGGCACATTGTAGTGCATTCATTGCACGGTGTGCACGCGATGCCCCGAGTCTTCTGCGCTCTCGGTAGGCCACGGGCTGCCTCGGTCCATGTTCCCTCCCCGTTCCCCGTTGTTCCCCGTCCCACCGAGTCGTCAAACCACCAAAGACAGAAACACGCGGGAGAGCCTAGCGCGCCTCTCTACGGTGGCTGCGGGGGTGGGGAGGACGGAAGGGGGCTGGGCTTTGAGGAACGGGGGGCAAGGGGGCGGGGCGAACGAGGGATTCTCTTCGTGACGGAGAAATAAAATATCGAGGCGCGCACGGGGGATAGGAGAGAGGATAGAGAACCACGGGCGAAAGGATACCGGTGGAGAACGAGGGAACGAAGAATCACGAAGGACAAACACGTATAGAATGCCTCGGAGGGGGCGGGGAAGAGGTAGGAAAGAAGATGGTTGCTCGTAGAGAAAAAAGGAATTGATAATACCCCGGATCGTTAATAAGATGCGAGAGCCGGGGGAGAGAAGCATTCGAGGGCTTTAATGATACAGGTCCTTCGGTGGTACGTGTCCTCCGATGACTTTGGGGGCGGGGTAAGTAATCACGATTCAACCCCTGAATCTCCAGAAAAATTTTTACATTTTACACGGACACTTTTCGGTTGTTTAAACCGTGGACTTACGGAATTGAAACGTTCGATGGAACTCGGAGAAATTTTATTTTCGTTGCATACAGACGCGAACGAGGGTGTGCAGAATATTTTCATGGGGCTGCGGGCACACCCTAGGGTGTCAATAGAGGGTTAAATGGACGGAGGGGTTACACTCTCCGGCGAAATAAAACGGATAGTACGGTCTGCTTCGGAAAGGGAAAAAAGACATTCGAAATACATGCGGAATCATTCGTGTGCTGTTTCTGTCGATGATTTTGAAAATGTTCTCATATATAGGGTGTCTCAAAATTCCTTCAACATACGGAAGTTGGAAGTTCTTGAGATTATTTGAAGCAACATTTTCCTTTGCAAAAATGGCGTACGCGGTTTTGTTAAGGAGTTATTAACGATAAATACGGACCAATCACAGCGCGACCTAGACGCGTGTTGGTAGATGGCGCGCCGTACCGACTGTACCAACACGCGTCTAGGTCGCGCTCTGGTTGGTCCGTATTTTTTAACTCCTTAACAAAACCTAAAACTTTCAAGACACCCTGTATATTTCTTGTTTCGTGATATTTAAAGTTTCATTTCTGACAACATCGTGAAAAATACATCGAACTCATCCAGCTTAAAATAACGCTGACGTAAAATAACTCTGATAAACACCAAGTTTTTTAAAATTTCCACTTGGACCACTTTCATAATTCTAATTTACCGGAGCCCTGCCACATAAATAGTTACAGTTGTCCGAAAATATTTCAAGCATTTCCTGTGTGAAAAGTGGAGGGGATAGGAAGATCCGTAAGGTTCCATGCTCCAAAATAAACATCCTGGGGAGCAATCCTTGGATAGAACAAAAGCTAGCGCGGCCAGAAGGAGTAGTCATTAGCCGGTCGGAATCATCGAGACCGCGCGCGAGGAGTTGGGGGAGAGCCGGGGCAGGAGGACATCAAACGTTCGAAGAAACAGACGTGGAAAAAGGGGGTTCGAGTATAAAAACGCGCGGGAAAGGGACGGGAAGATGGCGGTCGGTGGTAGATAGAGGATCAAAGAACGCAACAGAGAGAAAGAAAGAAAGAACGGCGCTTCTTCCCTTGCGTCGCGGTTATGCGCTCGTACGGGTGGAACAGAGACGAAACGGACCGGTAGCGTGGAAAGAGGGAGTGGGAGGTTCGCGATAGTTGGAGAGAGATGGTAGGATATAGTGGGGGGAGATATAGTGGGAGGCGAGAAGAACGGCTAGAAGAGAGGAAGGGGAATGATGAACGGGGAGAGGAAGGGAACGAGTGGAATAGTTAAGTGAACGGTGGTGGGGGGTACAAGCGTCGGACGGGGTACGGCGGAGGGGAAGGAGGGGAGGAAATACTACGAGTCCACGCGCTCCTATAGTAAATCGACTATAGTACTATGAGTCAGTCACACCCACAAGCCGGTTGTGGGTTCAAGACCCTCGTTGCACGTTCGTGCACCGCTCCGTGTACACCTACACGCGCGCGCTTATGCATGGACGCGAGCGAGCGAGCTCACGAGGTCACGCGTACGGACACGGTCGAGAATCTATTGGCCTTGCCACGGGAAATCGTAAGGATCATCTCTTACGTTCGAATAAAATCATCGAAATTCACAAGGGCCAGCCTGTACCGACGAAACCCCTTCACCGCGTACCGAAAATTATTTTGAGTCACGAGCGCGAAATTATTCTGTTTCCAATACAGCGAGTTTCGCGCGGATTTTTACAAGCAAATCAGAAAACTAATTCGTTTTTTTTTATTGCCAAAACAGGAGTTTTGTCGGTATAAATGTTTGTACAGGGTGTATAAAAATTATATGTTACACTCACAATAGTCACGACCAAAATTGTCCTTGACTGACTTTTTTAAGGTTATGAAGGTCAAAAACATTCAAGGTCAAATGTTTTTACGATTGCATCGTGTTCTATTCGTCGAGAGGACAAAAAGTATCAAAGGAACTACAGTTCTGAACCTGTGGAATTTGACCTTGAAAACCTTAAGAAAGTCAGTCAAGGACAATTTTTTGCGGGAAGTTTCTTTTAACAGATCTTCGCCGATCATCAGGTGTAGAGTCAAGTCACGCTATGGTGGTCGTGACATATAATTTTTATACACCCTGCACAGAATGGATATTCAGCTATTTATCAGGGAGAAATTTTCCATGAAGATAGTTTATACATGTTGCAACAATCTTACGAATTAATCGCGTAAGATTAAATAAATTAAATGAGCAAACCGGTGAAAATGTTTGTTCCGAAAGTCTAACGTTTGGATGTGTCTGATTTCAGTCAGGTGAATGTTGGATACGGAGAGCAGACATAGCACTGGGCTGGATCAGGGGCCGACGAGGGACCCTTGGCTCACAATGGACTACTACCTTGGCACCGACAGTCTCTCGCTCCAGGAGATGCTGGACGTGGACATTAAATGCGAGATCGAGGGTGTCATCGGCGGCCATCCAGAGCTTGGCTTCAATTTCACAGACATGGCTACCCTGGAGATGGACGACGATCCCATTGGCTGCCAGAACGACCTTAGCGGCTGGCTTGGATGCACTAGTTTGCTAAACGGAAACAGCAATAGCTCCAACAGGTGCTTATCTCGAGATCGAACGATCGCCAGAATAATCGGGCCTCGCTTATGGTTGCGGCAGGGAAAGAATAATTGTAGACCCAACAGCTGACCTAAGCCAGAGCTTAGACCCTATTGTACATTAACAAAAAAAAACACGCATGTATTTTTAATCTCATTGAAAATTGCTGTGCAATGCTTTCGCAGGCAGACAATTTTCAAATATAAATGAATCGAGAACTCTTGTTATATAAAATTCAAGAACCACATTGTTCTTCACCTAAAAGTATAATGGGAATCATAGAAAATAAAGGAGATTCCACACATTGTTAGAAAAATGTGTAATAAGTAGACAGTGCAGATCTTTATGCAATTATGGCTTCTGAAAATTTTCAACAAAATGCTAGGATACAAAATACGACAGATTTAGGTACGTTTCGAATTTATTTCAAACCTAAAAAGGATACTACCACGGAAAATAAGATTCTATTTTATTCCACTTTCTTAAAATTTTCTTGGAGTGTGGAATTAGTCAAAAAATTAAACCCTCGATATTCACCTTGCCGATTCTCTTCCAGCAATTTCAATCTGGACCTGAGCGGCGGGGACGCAGCCTCCATAATGGTGAACCCAAACTCGGTGATGCCGCACATGGCGGTGAGGACTCCGACTCCGTGCAACGCCAGGAGGCATTTCTCCTTCTCGCCGAAGCGGGAGATCAAGGAAGAGAAGATCGACGTCGAGGAGGAGATCGACAACGAGGCTGGTAGCTGCACGGAGAACGAGAACGACAACGATCAAGAGAACGACATGGAGAACGACACCGAGACGGAACAATACGAGAACGACATCACGGAGACCGAGGAGGACTCCGAAGACGAACAAGAGATCAGGAAACCGTTGACGCCCACCAAGTCGAAAACTGTTTCTATATCCACCGTGAAGACCGCCACTCCTCAGTTTGCAAGGACACAGACGACTCCAAAGATGAACGGAGTGTCCAGCATCAGGATGCAGAATTTCAAGGTCCTGCAGAGTCCTAGCCAAGCGCAGCAATACGTGCGCAAACAGATATACAACAATAATGTACACGTTGGTCCCGGGACTACTACTGTGGCTGCTATGAAGAGGGAGAAGGATTTCGATTTGTCCGATTACGATGACAAGCCGTACCCTAAACCAGCCTACTCTTATTCCTGTCTGATCGCCATGGCGCTGAAGAACAGCCAAACCGGGTCTCTGCCGGTTTCGGAGATTTATAACTTTATGTGGTAAGTTCACTGAGGTCCACCCATCCTGAAGAGTCATTTAAACATCACCTACTGCGCCAGCAATCGTAACCCTCATTAGGAAATAGCGTACAAAAGATTGTACTTCACCCTCTTCTTATCTCTGTGACCCTGGAAACTCGCGCGATGAACTTGAAGAAGTCTGGGTTAGTTATTATCTGCTAATGTTGTAAAAAAAATGTTTTATTGTATTAAGAGGCAAGGTGCACCACGTGACATACCTATTCTAGGGTATTTATCAGTGTTGTTTTCGAATTGGATTTTGTAAAACTTTTAAATATGTATAAAGACTAGGTAATAGATGTTACAACGGAGAAAACATGGCGGACGGATAGTTGCGAGTTTTTTTAAGGCGACAAGGGAACAAGCAATGGAAAAATCCTATCCCGGTGTAAGAGGGTTGAAGCGTGATTAATATTTCCTTGATACGGCCGTCGAACAATGGAAGCGAACGGTTCCTATTTGACAAACGACGTGTTGCCGAGCTATTCGTTTATTTTCGACCATTTGGCCGGAAGGATAAGGGCTGGTCGAAGCCCTCCGGTGTTTAGCTCCGCGAGGGGAGAAAGTATTGTCGTCCCTTCCTTTATTCCCAGGTTACAAGGGGGGAAGCTGCCATTTTGTGTGGGGCTCGTGGAGCACCAGGTGCATGGCAGAGTGTACAGTCCCTGTAGAAAATTACGCGCGTGCCCTTTGTCCGACTAGCAGCCCTTCTTTTACCCTTTTCGTATCGCGATAACCAATTTTTTCAGGAGTTCATTCAAATTTAAACTCAAGAGCTAATTTAATCAATCCAGATACATGTATTCAAGATAGCAACGCTATTATTAATATCATCGTTTATTAAGATCGTCTTGCAGAGAGCTTCAATTTTTATTAGAACATTTATCCGTATACAGGCTGTGCCAAATAAAATTGCTCGTCACTATCCTAAGTATCTCCTTCAGTTTTCATGTCGAATATTTTTAACGCAATGTTTTCAAGGTCATCGATACTTGTTTCTTGAAAACGTATATTTTCTTTTCCTTGCATATTATCGTCGACATTAAAACCCATTGAGGAATATTAATAACGTGACCTTGAAGTACCCTCTGCAATTATTTACTTTGAGAACTTACTTTGACAAAAACTATAAGAGATATTTAGGGTGGACCACCCAGTACAATACCAGATAATTCTTCACTCAACCTAGCCTAACGAAACAGAATAACCTAACCACTCTAAATATCGTTTCAGCGAGCACTTCCCTTACTTCAAAACCGCGCCGAACGGCTGGAAGAACTCTGTCAGGCACAACCTGTCCTTGAACAAGTGTTTCGAGAAGATCGAGAAGCCAGCTGGCAACGGTAACCAGCGGAAAGGTTGCCTGTGGGCGATCAATCCGGCGAAGGTCGCTAAGATGGACGAAGAGGTACAGAAATGGTCTAGGAAGGATCCTCTGGCGATCAAGAAAGCGATGATCTACCCGGATCATTTGGAGCTGCTGGAACGCGGCGAGATGAAGTACGCAGGCAGCGGTGACATGTCCGAGGAGACTGAAAGTTCCGGCGACGAGGCTGTCGAAGAGAGCACAACGTACGACGAATCAATCCATAGTCATATAGCGGCGAACTCGGTGACGGACAGCTACGACGAGAGCAGCCAGGACTGCGACATCGACATCGTGGAGCACCTGTACGACGAGATCGACATCGAGGACAATAAGGAGTCGCTGCACATGCAGCTGAACATCTCCAAGCAGGAGACGTTCGAGTACGAGCTCAGCCCCAGCACAAAGAGGCAGAAGACTCTAACGGGGGCGATACAGGGGAACTATGTCTACCAACCCGTGACAACGTCCAGGAGAAAAGCTCCACTGTTGCTGCGAGCCGGTGCTGGGAACGGCTCCTTCCTCAAGATAGATTGAACTACCCCCAGGCTGGGACTACTTTAAAATTTCTAGTTTTCTATGTATTCGTTAGAGGCGCGCGTCTACACGATACGCCGAGAGGAAAATAGATGATACTGATAATTATTGGGGACTTGTACTCGAAGATTCGAACTAGTTGTTAAGGTATTATACGACGTAGGACACAGTTTTTATAAATTTCATCGTATGCTACATACTAGGCAATTTTCGATTACGATTCATTTCGATGAATGTTTAGAAATCGAGTCTCTCTTATCCATTCGTGAAAAGCGACGGGATAGATTGACGAGGAGGAATGACTCCAGTGGCCAACGAACGACAGTCCAGGAGACCATGCAGCAGCTTCCTTGATTCATAGAATTTATTTTACCACGAGACTGCACATTTTTTCTATTTTTCTAATGACCCTTGATCGTGTGACGTTTCAGTACAATTTCTACACTCGCTTCTGCGTGAGTCTCCGAGTCGGTGACACGAGAGTCAATCCTCTCTGATCTCATTTTTGAACAAGAGTTTATATAACAGTGTGCGAAAAATTATGCATAAATCGTGATAATTATTTTCCTCTCGTCCGCGGTATACGCCGTTCGAAACTTTCTTTCTCTCCCCCACTTTTAACCGAGTTTGATACAGGACCGTATCCAATTCTTCGAGCAACTTTTATACGATTGACAAACTGATTTTTCCAGCCATGGAAATATTGTTTAGTAGTAGCGAACAAAAAAATGAGGAAAAACGGTCGTAGAAAGAAAAAAGAAAAATTGTGTACCGAGAGCATGTAGAACGGAAAGAGGTGTTAGGGTTATAACGAGGTTTAAGTCGAATAAGTATTTTGGTCAGCGGATTGGCCAGACTGATGTATTATACTTTTTTATACATTGCTGGATGGCAAACGATTAACTGTAAATGTTTCCCGCGTTTTTGTATACCTGATATAAGCGAGAGAGAGAGAGAGATAGAATGAGTGAGTGAGTGAGAGAGACGACGATGAGAGGTTACTTAGAATTTCGAAGCATATTAATTAATGGGACACAGGTATATAGAGTACAAAAAAAGAAAAATACGTAAACGACGACAGCTGTAGGAAAACGATTTGACTTTGTAAAATTTTGTAGCATATATGATTACAGCAGGGGGGGAGGGCGATGTTGAGAATAATCGTATCACATAATTCAACAGAAGAATTAAACAAGATGGCGTTCCTTCCGCGTTCTCGAAAATAGTTGCGACGATATTCCCGTCGCGTTTTATATTTCTTCGTTCTCACACGCTCTCAAACAAGTTCGTTCCTCAGCTGATTGAAAAGATGAATTAGTCCCCTCCACCCCCTGAAACTTTTTTTTATTCGCAAACGTATGTACTTGTATATACATATGTAATTTTAGTCATTCGTCCCGAATGGGGAACTTAATTTAAGTTTAACCCTTCTCAGTCCTTGCGCCACTGATTTAACGCCTTGCACTATAACATTGAGTCGTAACCAAGATTTCGAAAAGGTTCCACTAAGTATGTATGTAATTAATATCGGGTGTAGAGGGTGGTCCACCTAAACGCAAGCGGAAACAATATTATCAACGACCTCGGAAATTCTGAAAAAAATAATCTTGAGGAAAAAATGAAATTTGCAAAATATTTTATGTATTAACGAGTCGAGTGTAGGATCTTCCGAATTGAAATTTCGTAAGGCCGAGAGTGGTGCACGGGCTGACAGCGGCAAAGTTTGAAAACTGTGTTATCGTGCAGGGCCGTGTGTTGAAGAGTGTGATCCGCTGACGTTCGGTGGAGAGAATTCTACAGCGTTTCTATTGTTTTTTCCGTAGACTGTAAAATTTGTAAATAACCACTCCCGGACACGCTGTGCTTCAGTCTCTGTCGCCGGGCCGACCGTGGGAAAAAGAACGTTTCGCGTCACCTCTCACCGGCTCTCATGTACTTTTTCCGTATGACTTCTCTGTGTCTTCGTCGAGAACGACGCAGGAACATATTCTAAAGGGTAGATGAGAAAGTAGTCTCCGTGATCTGTACATAGTGCTCTGTATATACCGGGTGGATCACGTAACAGGGCACATCGTCCCGATTATAGCGGAAAACATCTCGTGTATTCATGTCAATTGAATGCAACGTTATTGCTCCTTTTCTTCAAGTTCTCTTCTCTCAATTTAGAGGTCAAAATAAATTTTTTAAGAGAATTATATATTTTATACCCTACGGAATATAATCATTAGTCCCGGAGACATTTCAATTGTGCATTTATGATTTATAAAAATGTTCAAGAAATGCTGGACTATCGAATTCGATGGAATTTAGTACGATTTTTATTTATTTTGCACCTACGAATGTTATTAGTATTATTATCAACGAAAAAATGGGTATACCACTTAAAACTTGTCTACAAAAATTGAAAATCGCATAAACATCCATCTACGTAGGTTCATTGAAAAATATATAATTCTTCTAGAATAGAAATTCGCTCTCTAAGCGACGAATGAGGATTTATTCCTGGAAAAGACCAATCACGTAAAATTATTATTCGAGACATTCTCCGCTGGTTGCTTAAGGTATTTCCGGTTGCGCGTTCCACCCGGTATATATGATATACATATACATAATTATATATATACATATATATAGCATAGTCTTTTTTTTACGAACCAAGTTTTACAAAAGAAGTACAGTAGATTCGTCTCAAAGAAAAAGAAAAAAAAAGAAAATAAAAGAACCGCGACACAGCGAGTCGCTGTAAGGTGTACAGAATCTTATTCTTTCTTTTCTTTTCTAATGAGAGGGCAGAACGAACAACGCGGCAAGAGAAAACGGGCGAAAACACTGAAAAAATGAGAGAAATCTAGACACACGTGGGACCAATCTGTATTTTTAGAGTCTGTTCTAATAAGTTTAATCTGTAAGTTTTTTCGTACACGACACTCGGTTCTAACGATTTTTCCTGTATAGTCCCTGTACATACAATCTAGCTTCTCATTTTATTTTTATTCTTTTTCCCCCCTCTCCGGCAAACCTTAGACGTTTAAGAGTTGTTTCTTTTTGTTTCGTTTTACAGTTTCAAAGAAAAAGAAAAACGAACTGGAACATACATGGGTATTGTGTCTGATCTCGTGGGAGTACGTGCGCGTGTACCTCAGCCCCCCTCCCTCCCTCTCTCAAAGAAAGAGTTGTCAATATTATACTAATCCGCGCGGACTTTAATTAGTTCGGCGATGCGTGATATAGCTTATTTTTTTATTTGAACGCGCCTGAACGGCAGCTGCTGCTCGTTGTACACCTTGAAAACAATGCCATAATAATAGTTAACGAAACAACAAAAAAGAAGAACAATACCGAACGTATTTTTTTAAACGCGTTTTAAGCGAACAGGTGCTGCGAGATTTTTCTGATAGCGTACGGTTAGACACCTTCTCTTTTTGTAAAACCCTGTACCCTTCGGCGAGCGTCCCCGGAAGTGTCGCAGCACTTCCGGTTGATACGGAATCGAGCGGGAATCCGATGGGTTTCTTTTTACAAAATCTAAACGAGCGGGGACATTGGGATTCGACTCGAAACTTGACCCTTTACAGGGCTGTGCGAAACGTGCAAAACATTGTTGCAAGTAGACTGCAGATTTATTGCGATTATAATGTAAAATAATAAATGTATTGGAAGAATTTTGAGAATAGCATTTGCTTCGAAACAGCGCTGTTTAGTTGTTGCTCAGAATTTTGATTCTAGTACAAAGACCTGCAGTTGAAAATATTTGGATACAGAGTAAGAAAAATGATCGTACATTTGTAATGTATTTAAACACAAATATATGGGGTGTTCGTGCAGTCGCGAATGAAATATTTGTTATTTCAAAATCTGTGTACCGTTGTTCACGATATTGTTCGCATTTTAATCGCTTGCTGAATATTTAAATATTGTACCAATTTCGTATTAATGAAATTTAAAAAATCATAGGGAATGAAGATATTCCACGTCGGAAGAGATGTTTATTGTTTGAGTTAGAATGGATCCGAGTATACAAGATATATTTGAAAAAATTATTTGAAAGTGCGTAAACGCCCTGTATAAATTAAAGAATATCTATCAGAAGCCTATGAAGGGTTAAAAAAGATCAATGAATCGTTAAAATAACAATAGGTATTGTTCCCCGTTGAGAACCAAATTGAACACACGATATACGATGATTGTGGAGCCATCGCTGATAAGAATGTGCACAGTGACCGACGAATTCGTTGACGGAGATTGATGAAATTTATTTTTTACAAAAATTCGGACGGCCAAGATCATATAATAGAAAATATGAATACGTAGGTGCAACAAAGTTTTTTGTTTGACAAAGCGTGCGAATAAATTGGCGAGTCTCTGTGCGTTGGAAAGTGATAGCCTGAGCAAAGTATTAATTATCCCGGAAATTGTATATTTTTTATTTATTATTCGGTCGGATGATCTCTCTAGCAGACATGTAAAGACTTAGGATTTGAATAATAAAGTATGTAACATTATACCGAC
This sequence comes from Lasioglossum vierecki, assembly GCA_028455595.1. Classification (NCBI taxonomy): domain Eukaryota; kingdom Metazoa; phylum Arthropoda; class Insecta; order Hymenoptera; family Halictidae; genus Lasioglossum; species Lasioglossum vierecki. The sequence continues at coordinate 2,198,425 of CM052344.1, read as the reverse complement.
TCAGTACTCATACTATGGAACCGTGTGATCGAGTGCCTTGGGTTGTGATAATGCCGTTTCTTTTTTCTACAAACGATTTTGCGAAAATTCCGTGCTGCGACTGCCTTTGCGAAGGGGACCGATGCATTTTCGGAAACCGTCACTGCCAACTTTTCTTTTTCGATGATCTCTTAACGTTAATCTTACTAAGCTGACCCTTTGCGCGTCGCAAACATTGCCAGACTGCGGATCAAAACTAAAAGTGGAAAATTGAAAGGATTTATTTATAGAATTTCTAACCATGCAGATGCACGAGCACCCGCAGTCTAGTGATCACTAAAAACAAAAAGGAAATCAGCAATGATTCGAATGCGTTGAAATTGAAAAGTAGAAATTGTTAATGAAACAATTTATTTATATTAGTAATTCGGTTTAGCGAATATTTTCATTGATTCCCTGTGGCTGCTGTGGTTCGTGAAAATGTATAAATTGTTTCTTTTGTATTAAACAACCGAGGGATTAATTGATCGAGGAACGAGACGAACACTGTACATAGCCGCAGATAGTGTCCATTGTGATGAACAAACCCAATTAATTAATCGAATGATCAATATCGTTGGATCTGCATTCCGCCCGACGGAGGATTAACCCTTTATTTTAGAGGATTGAATTAGGGCAATAACGGAAAGAGGTTTTCAGTGAGAATAGTCTCGGACAAATCCTTCTTCTTATTTTTTCTATCGATCCATCAATATGTTCACGTTTGTTCTTCGACCGATCGAAAGTCGTTTTACGAATAAAGGGTTAATTTATACTTGGAGCTGGATAGATTACAGCAGCTTCCTGTTAACTGATAATCTCTCATTACGAAACGATGGTAATTTGTAATCCATGATTAAGTAAGATAAACGATACGATATAAGGGACGTAGAGTAGTTTTTGTACCTGTTTGTAATATTTCTATACGATATTATAAATGTATGTAATGTTCGTGTAGATGCAGCAGTGGTAATTTGTAATGATAATGTATATGTGCAATGAGAAGTTTCAGTAATAAAATGTTGGGAAATGCGATCTTATTCTTGTACGATATTTTGCACCGTAGTAGAAATTTTTCAATTTTTCACCATTCAAATTAAAGGTGAGGGATAGTATTTTAGGATAAGGGCACTTTGGTATTTTTTTTTAAATATTAAATGAATCTTTATTTCATATTAGAAGTAGAATATTTTTTCCTAATATACAGATAATCTTTATTCTTGTACATTTATACAATATTCAGATCCAATATTTTTCTCAGATGAAAAAAT